>JAOUZG010028934.1:446791-475447 GCA_026289955.1 Argiope argentata | reverse complement strand
TATATATATATATATATATACATACAGAGAGAGAGAGAGTGAGAGAGAGAAACAAATTTAAAAGAGGTATATAATAAATTGCCATTTTAATTATTAATTAGAAAGATTTATGCTTTTGCGTTAAAATTTACACTTGCATACAATTTCAATAGGACTTTCCATGCTTCCATGCTTAAAATATTTAGAATTAAAAAAGCCCGAAATCAAATAATCTACGCACTCCTTAGTTAAATCTTCGGTCTTCGTCTCGGGGGGGGCGGGGTGTTTTGACGACCTAAGCTAATCGCTGATTGGCCCAGACGGCTCTTTTCTTGTATCTCCTTCCTGATTGGCACTCGCCGCAATCTCTTCCAGTCTTTTTTTATTTGCTCTTCAGCACTGCTCGGGTGCGCATCTCTCACTTAAGGTTATGTTCTAGGCTTCTTATTTTATTACTTGTTCTTTTGTTAATATTGGTTTGTTTTTTATTGTATTAAGTATCTTGTTACATATATTTTTCTTCAATCTAGAATTTTATTTGTGAGTTTTGTCTTTTTTTCTGTCCTTGTTCCTAATTGTCATTTGTTTTTATTATGCTTAAAATTGATGCTTCTCTTTTACTTTAAATTTGGAATTTTTCAGGTCATAAAAGAGTTAATTTTTTAGACAATAGTCTAAATCTTTACAGAAAAAAATTCAACTTTTCATTGGAATCCTTGCTTGATGGTGACCCTTGAGAAAGTCATCAGGCCGGATTTCTCCTTTTTCCACTTTTATATCTGTTTTTTTATTCATCTTATATATATATATATATATATATATAATTTTAATGATGATGAATATTTTTGATATTGACTGATAATTAATGATTATTAATTTAATTAATTCTCATTTACGTATATTTTTGGTACATTTTGGGATATCACTTATTGTTATTAGAATCCGAATTTAGCCATACAGTAAATAGTTTTCAAATTCAGATTGGTTATTTTGCATGTTTTTCCCGCTAGTATGATGTGAGAGTTTGCAGAGGAGGGTGTCAACTCAGGTGTCGTCCTTGGCATCTGACTGTAGTTCAGTCACCAATTGCGTCCCAAAAAAACCCTAGCGTTGTTCTAAACGAGATGTTCGTGCAACTGATCTCCATATTTTTTACATATTTCAACTCTCAATAGTTTGCATTTAATTTGCTTTTGAATTCCGTTCACGCACTACAAATCATCGGAAGAAGTTACCTAAAAATTCGAAAAGTTTCTATAGAATGAAAAGTTGAAAAGAAAATTGAAAGAATTGTACAAATTGAAAAAGTAATTACTGATAAAAGTTTTTCAGGAATGAAAGAAAAATACAGAAGCGTTAACTTTTTTCTTCGAAATAATTTTAAAACCTTTTTTTTTTCTTTTTTCACACATACATTATTTATTTTACTTTTAATGATATCTTGAAGTCTTCGAAAATTTGCTGCATTCTTTGTTTGTTTTAAAGGAATGCAAAAAAATCGTGCTTATAATAAGACGAATATAATTTTCTTATTTTTAACATTTCACCCAATATGAATACGGCTCATAAGAGTTTTAGTCATATTCAATGGCATAAAACCCCACAGAAATCAGCATAAATTTTCTTTCACAAAATAGTTGTTTATTTTGAAAAGCCACTATTTCATTTGTCTATGCTGAAAAATTGTAAAGAAATTAGCCAAATAAAAATAAGGTTCTGAAACAAGTTTCATCAACCTATTATGCGAGAAAAAAAATTTTTTTTTGAAAACTTTTTTTGAATGCCTTTTTTTTTTGTATTTTAAATTATCGTGTTTTATAAATTCTGTTGTCGAGCAAAGCGAAAACAATAGAAAATAATTGTCTATTTGTTACTTTTTCTTACACAAAGTATAGAAACAGCATTGTAATCGTTAAGAAAAAATGGATTTGAGATTATGATTGCTCTCTACGCTGCAGTACTCTCTGATTTTTATAAGCATTTTTTGGCATTATATTTATCTGACTGTCTATGACAAAAATAACTGAAAAAGCTAGAGGAATGCAATTTTGTATACAGTCTTTACACAATATTTTGAATGAATTCCATTCTGAGGAAGTTTGTATCAGATGTTCAAAAACAAACTAACACGCTAACTACAAACTGAAGAAAATTTTATGGATAAAATGGAGCACACAGATTTAACATCCATACTGTAAAGACCTATCACCTATTCTGAGTTAAATCTTTAAGAGCTTGACCGTCTGTCGGTCAGTACTTTCGGAAGCTAGTAGACGCGATAACTCAAAGAAATGCAATAACTTAAGTGTATGAAATTTGGTGTGTGATCTTGTATTTAAAGTTACAGTTTGTGTCAAATTTCGGTTTCAATTGTTTCGTAAAAACGCGTCCAAAGCGGAGATTCGGACACCAATAACCACATGCCAAGGATTAATCACAAAAAGATTCGCCGAGGATCGCGTGATAGCAAAAAGCCGAATTCAAGCCGAATTTTAATATTTCATAACTATTGTTTAGCAATGCCCACCATTTTTTGCAGGAACTGGGTGATGACAAATATATTAGAAAGTATGCGAGAAAACTTTCGAGGGGCACTCCTGGTTTGTATATAGGCTGAAATAAGTGCCCGGCTGTGATCTGTGTTGCAGGCTGTTGACCTGTGTGTTTGCTTTCAGATAAGAGGAGCGCTTCGCTTGAAGCTCTGACTACTGAATTATCTTTTATAGAGATAATACATGAAACAGTTTTACCAGAGTCATTGCCAAATTTGTAAATAAAACATTTAACTTCAAACTAAAACAAAATGAATAATTGGAAGGAGATTCAAACTTCTATGGAGAAACATGAGAAGTTTTGAGCTCGGTTTGTTTGTGTTTATACTATTTTCTAAAATTTATTCTTATTAGCAAATAATAAAATGCAGACACGCTCAAAAAAGGAATTTAATAATCTCAAAATGCTAGTGTGTAGGCATCATAACTAAAAAAAGATTAAAATGAAATCTGCTATGCATATTTCAATGTACGAGATCAGGACACAATTTTTTGAACAACCAAGCACCATGTGCTCTTGCAAGTTAAATTATATTTGTATTCATTTTAATTGTTTCACTGAATGAGTCACTTTAGTTTTGCAAAAAATCAAAAAAAAAAAACTTTGTCTCGCTTTTATTGTTAAAAAAATATCAAATTCCCTATTTATTTCAGTTTATATAATCGCGTGTTCAGAACGACATTTTTCTAGTTTTTATTTGGTGCAGTCATTAGCTTATATTTTTTTAATCAGAGCTTTTGTAAATGCAATGGCAACACGTTATTAAATGCTGATTTTTTTTTGAGATGCTCATGCTGACAATAAAATTTTTATTTTTTACCTTCGGATTTTTGTTGACGCCAGAAACCTCATCCCAAAACAACATAATGTTATGACATGATAATAATGAAAAGTATTGTTATAACATGTATAATCTGTGTGGCACAGAAATCATTCTTATTAGTTATTGTTGAATGGAAACAGTCGAATTTAAACACATCGCTATAGAACACATTTTCAGAGTATTTTAGTTAACATTTTTTTCGACTGCATTTAATTCAATTCTTCTCTAATTACTAAAGAAACAAAATGTTATCAGAAATGCTCAGAAGATCACTAGTTTTTCCCTCAGTAATAGGAAATAAAAGATAAAAGAAATCAAGAAATAGTCCCTAACAGAATATTTATCAAAAATCAAAATGGATTTAACCGTTATCAGATGAGTAATTGAAATGATTTGACTATTCCATATGAATCAATAATCTAGGCAAATAATTTCACTGCCAAAGACGAGAATTGCTTAAAAATATTTTTTTAAAGTTTATTATAATAAAAGAGAAGAAATTATTCGGTAAAAAATCTGTAGCAATAAAAATGCTTATTCTTCAAAAAAATTTAATGTTTACTAAAATTAATATTTTTGAGATGGCATACTTTGTGGTTATTGAAGTAAAATATCGATATTTTAATAAATGCTTAGTTAAAAACACCCTTAATATTTCTGAAATCTCTTCCTTAAAAAATGTCACTATTTTAGAAAAAATAGTTTGCCAAACTTGGTAGCCCCAGATTCATAGTGACGCCCTTAAAAGCGTTTTGAAGGATTTTTGAATTGTTCATATTGCAATTGTTCGATATTATACAAATTGTGAAAATTACTTTTTGAAATGTTAGACAAAATAGCTATTAGCAATATAGCAAAGCTATTTTACTAACAAACAATTTGACTAAAATAAAGCTAAAAATAAATAAAGCTTACTTACATTCGTGAACTCCAACTGCTTTAAAGCTTGTAAGAAGTAAGAAAGTTCGCGAAAAGTTAGAAGTTCACAAAGACGGTGATAAATTGGGGGAAAATGTTGTTTTGAAGTTAAACTAACAGAATGGAATTTATAAAAAACATAAATGGGATAACTTAACATAAAACTTAAATGATGAACTTAAACATAGCAGATAAAATCTTAAAAAATATTTCAAATAATATTCAAAAATATACGGAAATAAATATAATTTAAAAGTATCAACAAAATAAAGGTTTTTTTTTGTACTGTTTTTAGATTTTGTTTACTTTCAAAATATGTTTGTAAAAAGCCACTCTCCCAATATTTCTAGATAAAATGTTGGAAGAAATTTATAACCAATGAAACAAGCAATAAATGAGAATTAATAAAGCATCCCTGCTGCAAAAAAACCAGACCACAGAGTGCAGTTTGTATGCAAATTTGCCTCGAAATTTCACAACTTTTTAAAAATTTTATTAAAGGCATTTTTAAAAACATTGATACAAACTTTCTTTGTGATACAATGATGATTTTGCTGGATTCTATAGGAAATAATAGCCCTGTAAACAAGCGGCAAGAAGAAAGGACAGTATCCACGAAATCAGAAGAGACGCTGCAAATATCTCTGGTAGAGTGCATGAGGCCTTCGCATCAGAGGAAATAAACAATTGAGAGAGAAGTGATTACCAATGAGGTGTTAAACACTAATTTGATAAACAGCAAATGCGTTTGACAAACTGTTGCGACGGGAAAGGAAATATAGTGAGGAAAAAGTACTAATATTTATGATGCTGAACGACAAACAACTTTCAGAAAGAAATTCAATTACAGTTAATTTCAGAAATTCAGTTTTTGTAAGCAATTTGGCTATTTCCCTTTCTCTGAGTCTTGTTTCTCTTCATTGAATCTATGAATGGTTTCTGAAAATAGGTCTTGTCAGTTGTACGAGTAACCTTCCTTCAGAATTGTGTTGTTGAAACTACTTGCATAGCAATTTCTAAAATAATTGTGATGAATGCAAAAGCAATTTTTTTTGTATATGTGACACAGAGAGAGAGCTCAACATGATTAACTTTTACCCGGTGATTTTTTTACATCCCACAGTATCATTTGTAGCATTTTAAAAGACAGATTTTATGTCAGATATTCGAAAGCCTCATAAAATAATATTTATGAGGCTTTGAAAGCCTCATAAAATAAATATTTTGGGTAGAAGGCAACTGCTTTCCTTGCTTTCAAATTAAATAATTTTTACATTTTCGGCAAATGAAAATTCAAAAGGGCATCATTTAATTAGTGAAAGGGGTCAACCCAAACCTTTCTTACTTAATATTTATTAAACATGTTATTTCCCTCATACCTCCCCCTAAAAAGGTCTGGGTATTTTGAACAAAGCAGACAATGCTTTGCTCGAGAATGGCGTAAAATAGTTACTAATTATCCCCCTTTGGCATGAATTCAGCATTTATATTAATCTATTGTGCGACTCTTTAGAATTAACCACTTCACTACTGACCCGGTCCAAACGAAAGAATGAATTTTATCCAGGACTGCCACTTTATGTTTAAAAAAAATAAAGGGGTGGGAGGCGCAAGATGTAAAACTAGAATATCCCTGTTGATAACTCGTTTTACATCATGCTCTCATCGCTTGAAACAGAAACTAGCCTGCCAGGATAGAATTTACACGGCCTGTTGGGACTGATCAGCAGTCAAAGGGTTAAACTATGCCATGCGGTTAATAATAATAGAAAATCAAATCTGGGTTTTAAACACTTTTTTTCAACAGTTTTAACGTAAAATTTAACACAAAACTATATTTTTTGTGACAAAATCACATACCAAATTTGATATATTTAAATTCTTACGTGTTTGAGCTATCCTATTTATGTTCTCTGAAAGTGCAACCCGATTGACGGCTCACTTTTTATTTAGCTCAAACTATTATGGATGTTCATATTATAGATATTCAAACTGTGCATAAGATTTTATAAATCCATATCTCTTCGTTTTGTAGTTATCGTGTTAAAGTATATTCAAAAAGCCGGCCATATAGACTTCTTCCGAACAGAGTTTTGCTCAAAATTTGATAGAATTCTACGATTTTCGAGCAAAAAAAAACATACATCAAATTTTAATCGTCTAGATCAAAGCTTTTTCGAGTTATCTTTGTCACAGACAGATAGAAATACATAATAACATTTTTTTTTAATTCGGTAGGTGTGAAACGATGAGATTCGTCAAAATTTCGGGTTTCAATTTTTTGTCGATTTTAAATTTTAACAGTTTTTCAAAACTTCTGTCCAAGAAGTTTACAAAAAGGAAAGAAAAAGATGGAGAGTATTTAACTTTCGTAACTTTCAAATAAAAGTCTTTTCTATATATACTTTTTTGTCCTTAAATTATAGCAGATGTGTGGCATTATCGATTGGAGGTTGATAAAGTTAATATATACTCACATTATCAATTTCATCAGCAATATTCCATTTGTGTGACAGAAAAAATTACTTGATCAATGGAATGAAGACTATAAAACACTAGATTTTAAAAAGTTAATTGGCCTCTGAAAATCTACATGAAGAAGAATATTTATTCTTTCAATGTTTATGCTTCCCCCCCCCAAAAAAAAACTGTTCGAAAACATTCAGCACCTTACCACTATCGCAACAATAGAGGCATTATAAAAGCAAGTACGCACGGGTACCTAATTACATTTTAACCCTTTGCACTCCGATGTTGCTTCTGACTCACCACTCAAGATTGTGGATCATTTTGACGTCTTATTTATTTTTCAAATTTAATTGTTAAAAACGCCTACTTAATGGTTAAGAGATGTAAATTTATTTTTCAAAGAAATTCGACTTAAAAGAATGATGCGTATTCATTTTATTTAAAGGAATAAAAAAATATTTGTATTAGGTGAATAATTTTGCATCTAAATATTTGTCGGAGTGCAAAGGGTTAATTTCGGATCCTAGTCTGATGTTTTATTTGGCATTTTAGTTTTCTGATATTTTGCTGGAAAGTATTTTAACCTATAATATAAACCAAGGCATCGATACAATATTCATTTCATAAAATGGAGACTTTGTCACTGTATTTAAAAATAAACAATATCCTTCAAAAATATTTATAAAATTGTTCAGTGTTTCTACTTTTGGATTTGAGTTGGCTGGAGTAAAAATTTAAAAAATTGTATTTGATCAACATTTCGTTGCCAAGCATGAATGGGCTTGAAGAAATCAACAGGATAGGTCTCTTCAAAATTTTGTCGCATGCTCTCTAATTAAGATGAATTTATGCTTTGGGTGGATTTTCCCTGAACCTATTGAAACTAAAATTTGGCACAGAACTGCAATTGCAGCCACAAAATCGGAATTCTTATTTAATATTTCGAAATCATTGCGTTTTTGAGTTATCACGTTTACGTTCCGCAGAAAGTGAAATCAGGTAGATGTCTCTTCCTTTGTTTGGTTTGTCTGCTAATCTGCTAGATATCTACTCTTTCTGGCCAAAAGTATCCGGATACCCCGTGACGTGGATTTCGAACGTGCCGAGACGTATATTAATATGATGTTGGTCCTCCTTTTGCATTGATGACAGCCTACACACTTTTACACCAGATTTTAATAGGAATTGACTTCCAGGTGTCCATCAGAGCTGAAGTGAGTACTTGCAGGGAGGATGGTTGATTAGACTGGCTGCTTAATCTGCGCTCTAATTCATCTCAAAGGTGCTCTGTGGGATTTAGGTCGGGGCTCTGAAAACGCCAGTCCAGTTTTTGAATACCATTTCGTCCATCCACGTCTGTTCAAGTCTCGATGCGTGAATTGAGCAATTATCCTACTGGAAGAGAAATGGGCCTTCCCTAAAATATTGGCATAGAATTGGGAGTGCAGCATTGTCCAGAATATGCACATACATATACAAGCTCATCTTTACAACCATAGGAAGTAAAGAACCCCGACCAAACCATGAGAAATACCCTCACAACATTATGCTTCCACCACCAAACTTAACAGTTGGCACAATGCAGCCACTAAAGAAGCGTTCGCCGGCATCCGCCGGACACGTCCATCCGACTGCCAGACTGTGAAGCGAGATTCATCACTCCAAAATACAGTTTTCCAAGCGCCCACAGTCCAATGACGGCATGAATACAGATCTCTGCACCATTTCAATCGATGCTTCGCATTCTGTGGAGTGATGTTCGGCTTATTCTCGGCTGCATGACCATGGAATCCCAAGTTTTTAACTCTCGACGAACCGTCCTGCTGCTAACACTAAATCCCTATGAGCTTTGGAACTCTTGAGAAATGTTCATTAACGAGGACTTGCGATTTTGTTCCACTACCTTTTTCAGAATTCTGCGGCTGTGTTCAAAAAATGTTTCTTCGGCCTACCAGTTCGTTTTCTTACAGTTTCATTGCCTCGACGTTTCCACTTCACAATTACACCCTTCAGAGTGAGTTTAGGCTTCTGAAGAATATCCTCTATCTCACGAACTGATTTTCCAAGAAAGTGACATCCCACTATACTGTCACTATCAAACTCACTGAGCTCCTTTGACTTACTCACTGCCTAAAAACGCATAAATACAACCTGATAAACCATTATTAGCTCTTTTATAGCTTTCGATTACGCATCAAATTGCGTCACCTACCGGAATCACTTTTTAAGGGATGTTAGGATACCTTTAATGTAAATCTGTGTATTGAATACCATATACCATATGAAATACCACATAGTGTAAATCTGTGTATGGAATTTTATCCATTTAATTGCTTTCGTTTTGCAGCTATAGTTTTATAACCAACAGTTATCGTATTAACCTACTCGAACAGTCAAGCAGACAGACTTCCACGATTATTATTATCTTTTTTTTTGCATAAAATTTTATTTACAATCTACAAATTTGATTCAAAAACTATGCATCAAATTTCATCCGTCTATCAGAGTAGTTTTATGTTATCACGTTCACAGATTTCTCCAAAATGTGCTTTTGGAACTCTTAGCGGTCTGGAAAGGGGAGATTCTTCGATTTTTAAGACGATTACGTTACTTCACAAATGAAAAAGCATAAACTATAAAAACACTTAATTGCCATATTTATTTCAACGACATTAAAGATATTTCTTTTGTTTCTTAAAAAAACTATGTATTTATTAGGTATTTTTTCCAATTCAAGTTTGGCTTTTTTAGCAGAAAAAAATACTGAAAGAAAAAAAAATGGGGGAATAAAACTAAGGAACGATAACTAATAAAATTGTGAAACCTTATATTGCTATTTAAAAAGGGGCACAGTACACTGTTTAGAAATGTAAGAGTTTAAAACTTTTCAAACAGAAAATATTAATTAAAATTATTTATTATTTCATAGTCTTAAAAATACACCAATGTTAATGAATCATAAATAAAAAAAGCTATGCCCAAAGTTTTGTTCAATGATTGTTTTTCTTAAAATTATACGGTTTAAATATATTACAAGCCTGAAAAACTGTCCATAAAATGAAAAACTTATAATAAAAGATTCATAATTTAAACATTTTTTTCATAACTTATTTGGTTATTTTCTATAACTAATTTATTTATTAATGGACTTGACACTATTTGATAAGTGTAAGAAATTATTCTAGATCATCTTGCGCAAAGTGTCAATCATTGAAACGGCAATCAGGAAGTGCATAGCGATAAGCATCTCTATTCTTCTCACCCTCCCCCAGCGATTGCAGAACAAATCTCCTGTCATTGATGAGACAGATAATCTGGGCGCCGTGAGGCAGATTATCGCACCTGTGTGGAAACCAGTGCTTTCGATCGTCGTGAAACGAGTCCTGGAATTAAAAGCCAAAATACATCTGCCGACAAAGTTTCGAAATCGTTATGAAAATGCCTTTCAATTTTTTTTTACGGGAATTGTCACACACTCTTTCAATCTCTTTTAAAATCTAAGTAATAATATAGCTAAGAAAATACTACAGGAAAGTGAGAATAAAAGTAGAGTAATGAAGTAAGTATAATTTAGGGAAGCAAATACTACAAAATAGAAATTATTTTCTGTATTTCTCTCTTTAAATGTACTAAACAGAAATATTTTTTCAATTTATAGTATTAGCTCACACTATCAGTCTATATAAATATCTTGCACAATTTTTCAATCGTTATTAAAATACTGTTTATTCATCCTATCAAGTTCAAGTAAATGTTTTTACACTTGAAGTGGATGGCATTTGATGTTAATACAGCTTTTTTTAAAATATTGATTCATTAATTTTTTCTTAATTAATTAAAAATTAACCTTCTTGCCAAAATTCTTCATTTCTCAGCCGCCAAATAAGTAAAGAATTCGGTTTGTTTTTTCCCACCCTAATGAGGTTAGGCTTAACATGTTTTCGGCCGATTATTTTAAAACATTTTGGTTATTCTCTTAATGCTTGATGCATTTAAAATCAAACATTGTCGATTTTTCCGTTTCATTTTGAAGTACTTTCGAATTAAAATAATACAGAATACAGATAATAGAAATTTCTAATTGCGTACCCCGACTTATGTTGAAAATTCACGCTTTTTGCGTTACCGCAATTGCCTTTAAATCCTCAATTGGCGATGAAAATTCGACGCTAGTATAATTTTTTGATCAGTTATTTATAGTAATTTTAATCGTTCGGCCGGGATAGGCTGGTTGGTATTTCCATCCCTTGTGAGTTCCATCCCTTGTGAGGATGTGAGTTCGAACACCATGTATAGAAAGCAGAGTGGAAGTTTATTTCTCCGTTTGAGAAGGCATTGTAATTCATCTTCATGAAAGTTGATCGCAATATTTTGAAGTGTCCTTGAATGAAAAAGAAAAAAAAACCTTTTGTATTTTGAACCTTGTATTTATGTGCGAACTCGGTAACTTATGTTGTTACTAATGGCACTTGCAATGGATAAGGGACGCACTGACAGCCGTCAGCCATTTTAAGCCGAATGAGCGTCTCCTGTTTTTGAAGTAGCGCCAACAGGGGCCAAGAGTACGATTTAGCTACACACCCATCACATTCACTTGCATAGCGCCTTTTTAAGGGGGGGCACATTTACACACCTCAAAGATAGTACACAGAAGAATAACCATGCCCTAATCGGGATGCCCAGGGAAGATGCGCTACTTCTGTGACAGGAAGCCGGTTGGTAACTCATAATTGGAACGAGTTAACTAGCTCACAATGTGATTTAAAGCCACAATTAAAATATCAAATCAGGGATCGGCCTCGGGGCCGAAAGACTCCGATTTCATTGATTCTTAGCCCCCTTTTTTGCAAAAGATAGCTGTGCAGGGGCCCTGGCGCATGTTTAAGAGGACGTCTTGGGCCTAACGTCCTTCGGTTAGTACACTGAAGTTTGGTAAAATGATAACAGCACATATGTTGTACTGCAATTTAACCGAATTCGAAATTTTGAAGTTCGTCTCAAAATTATTATAGTATTGCTTTCAAATAGGCCATCAATATAACTAAACTAACTGAAACTGTAATTATTATTCTGTATTTAATTCCAGACGAAGCCTGAACTCGGGAATCTTCTTTGCTTGATAGTGGGCAGCCGAGCATTAATATGTAACGAATGAATGAAATTTATCGTATAATTTGATCTCCAAAACTAGAAATATGTATAAAATTTTGGATTTAATCCATCAACCTGTTGACTGTCTATCACGCTATATATTCTTATGCTAAATAATAATAGTATGGGTCATCAATCAAAGAGAAAAAGATTCTGTTTCAATTGCATATTTGATTTTTTCCACTGCATACAATGAAGCAAAACATAAAAATGCCTACATTGTAGAAATATTCGAAAATAGGTAGTAAAAATACTCTCGTGGTTTCTCCATTTTTCGTATAATCTACTATATGTAATTAAAAAAACTTTTTTACCGGAACATAGAAGTAACTGTTGTGCAACAAGTAAGCTTTAATGAAATGACTAAATCCGATAATGGTTTTTAATTTACTTCCTAATTTGGCACCACATTTGTGACCAATTATCTGTAATATTGTAAAAAAAATTATTCGGAAAATCATATTCGCATGATTAATTTTTAGTCTGAAACTATAAGAAATATACTTACAGCATAAACTGGGAAACCTGATCAGGTCAGTTCAATTAACAGAAATACTTTTCAAATGCCGTTGTCTAATCATCCAATAATAAAAGGACGAAATCAACGTCAGCGACGATCTAATAACAACAAACTTACTAAATGAGTGAGTCATTCGAGAGACAAATGAAATTAAATAGGTTTTCTTTTCAACTATGTTATTTTTTTTCGTAAAAGAAATGTTTAAAAAATGCACCTTTTGTTAATGCAAACGGTAGATAATAGAAATTTTCTACATCGAAAAATAACGATTAAGATGAATAAATTTTTCCGTAATTTATTTGACGTGAAACCTTCAGAGATTACGAGGAGAGGAAAAAACTCCACCAACTTTCTATTTAAGGCACTCATTTCTTATGGATCACTTACTTTTAATAATTCCTGGAAATTGATTTCTCTTCCGTCATTAGAACAGCTTTCATTCTTTCCTTCTGAGCTCTTAGCAATTATCTTTTACTTCGTTTATTCATTTCTCTAGAAATTCGAGTCTTGATCGCGTAAAGTATTGCACTCAAAACGAATTGCAATAAAACGAATGGCGATTGAATTTTTCTAAAATGCTGCGTCAGAGGAATGTTGTGTAAGATAGGCGATTGCAGGTACAGAGAAGGACGAATAATATTTCCGATATATTTTTGGTCCGTACGATGTATTTCAGTTTTGTTCGATTGGGTTTACAGAATCAGAAATAAGAAGTCTTAATAATGCAGAACTTTTATTTGAAGGGAAAAAAATATTTTAAATAGAAAGATGTGAACTCAACTCTTTCGATTGATACTTAAATCCTTCTTTGTTGCATATTTTGACTAATTTCATAGTTTTTAACCACTTCATCAGGTCGTATCAGGAATTTGGAATTATCTTACATGTTCCTATGTTTTTAATAATATATATTGTGTCACCACTATTCAATAGTTCTGAAAGGTTTCGGCCAAATACTAGAGCTAAACAAAGAGGCGAGACTTTATCGTAGACAAAACAGTGGCTTTTAAATTATTTGAACTTCCCATTGTAGTAATCAACATTACAGGAACACTACTGCTACTACTATTTTGTGATGTACTCAGAAGTGCCTTAAGCAAGTTGGAAATGTATTGATTTTTGTAAAACATTTTTATTTTAAATTACTTTCTATCTCTCGATATTTAGTGTAGCTCTATTTTTTTTATTGTTTTCAGAACTTCCTTACTTTACAGTTTTGTCTGGTTGCCCTCTCTTTTTTAAATCAAAAATAATTTTCTCTTTTCACTAATAAAAGAAAGATTTTAGAAATTTTGTTTTTATTTTTATCTTTTCCTACTTTTAATTCTTTAACGAGTCATTTTAATAAATAATATGATATTATAAAATCTATCAAGTTGTCACTTTCACGACCAGATAGTTGCTTTCCAAATCAATAAATTATTTTATCATTAAAATGCGAAGGCATTAAATAGTGACTTAACATAGAGGACAAACAAATGTATAAAATTTCAAAACTCTTGTTTTAAACTTAGTAAGTGAGGAAAAAGTAGATTAAAAACGGTTCTTAATCTCTTTATCGCCAAATTTGAAGGCATCGCCAATGAGTTACTAAACTGCAATTATTTTAAAAATTGTTCAAAACTGTGACTGTCGTCCACCATTTTGTTGGTTTCGTTGGCGTCGACAGTTTACCATCAAATTTAACTCCACGTCAATGAGTTACTAAACCGTTAGCGTCGGCGGTCTAATACGTAAGTACCAAAAACTATAGGATTCGTTAAATAAGCTATTGATTTAGCACTTTTCGGTTCGCTTTTCTGATCACGATTCTTTTGTTTGAAAATAATAGGACATTGCCGCAGGTCGTCCAACATTTTTAGGTGATAATAAAGTTTCTTCTTCTCAAAATAAGCAAATAATTAACAAAAATAACACCATTTTTCATAAAATAAACAATAAATAAAAAAAAGTAGTGAAAATAAAAATTCGAGGGACATCAACGTGTTGCCTCTGGCATTAATCTGAACGCTTCACGGGGAACCAATGGGTGTTGCCATATGGCATAGCATTAATAAGTTAATAGTATAAGGGTTTAGTTTAATAACTTTGAGACATCAGGACCCAGAAATCATTTTATTAACTAAATTCCGCTATGTCTTAGTCATTTTTTAAAAGCTGGTTTATTTATGTGTCTGAACGTTTCTTTATATTTACTATTAACAAAAGCAAATATACAGATTTATTTTAATAAAACAATAGAAACAAAAACCAGAAGTGGAAGCGTCACAAAAAGAGACGCAAAGCTCAAGTTTGATCCACTGTCTAACCCAACACTAATATAGAGGGAACTGCTAGTTTATTTATAATATCCCCTTTTCATCTAGTTCAATATATACAAAAACCAGAAGTATAAGTGGTACAAAAAGATGTTCACTGTTCGCTGTCTAATCCAACAATAATACAGATGAAATAGAAAATTTATTTCTAATATTCTGTTTGATAAGGCTCCTTATCAATTTTCATGCAAAAATGATAATTAACACCATTCGAACCCTATTAAGGCTTTCAGCCCGTATTTTGGCTGAATACTGTTTAATTTTTGATTTTAATATCTTAATAGTTGGAAAGAGCTTTGAAAAGGTAGTAGCTTCTGTATCTGTGGCAACTGCAGAGTGAAAAATTATTGAGACCCAATATTATGAAAAATGATTTATCTTCTCAAGTGTTTGTAATATCACAAAATCTTGTTGTATAATCAAAAAATATCTTGTTGCTTGCTGAATAAAGAGCTATGATGAAGTTATGGACATTTATGATGCAGACACTATTGGAGTTGTGAGTGTATTTCACAAAATCCTAAAGATGAAACAGGCACGGAATTTAAGGCATTTAAAAAGTGACCAGCTGCATTTTCGGGTATCTCTAAACTTTATTGTATTCTTTCCAGCTGAAGTACTATATCAGAAAATGCCTCTGCTGCGTCACGATCAAACTCCGTGAGAGGTGAGTTCCTCTCTTCCGAAGTAGCAACAGAAAGTTTGCGAGATTTTGAAAATATGGCGAAATAGAAAAAGCTTTTAATGCTTGTGCTGTTTTTTTCCCTTCTTTTTTTAAATATATGTAATTGATTTCTTTTCTACAGCATTGTCATCAATCAACAAAATTACCTACATTTATTTTCTTAGTCAATCCTAATAGGAACTACAGCCCCGTATGCCACTTGCGTTCAATAGAAGTAGTAACTTTTGACGCCAGTTCAGTATTTTTATTGAATTTGCGTGTAATTATAGACGAGTTTTTTTGGCGTTCATTTTTTGGTATGCAATTAATAGTATCCGAAAAATGAATTTGTGTTTCAGATGCGTTTGTGCCAATCGACTGAAATCAAAATTTGACACACAATCTACAATTGCAGTCACACCATCGTACAAAATTTGATATATCTCCTTTTTAGATCGTCGATCTTTACGGCCAAATTTGAAGGCGTAACTAATGAGTTGCTAAACCCTCAATAATGGCAAAAAACCGCCATTATTTTAAAAATTGTTCAAACCTTAACTGTAGTCCGCCATTTTGTTGGTTTCGTTGGCTTTAATGGTTTATCGCGACATTTGAATCCATCGCCAATGAGTTACTAAACCGTTGGCGTAGATAGTTCAATACGTAAGTATCCATTTAGCTATCGCATTTAGATGCTTCTGAAAGTGCAGACCGACAGACAGTCATTTTATTGTTGGATATGGCTAAAATTCTGATAGATTTCTGCTCTACAAATATTAAATCTGCATATAGAATCTTACCTATCTCACACTCTACGGTTTGTAATTATCGCATTTACTTATATTCCGGACAGAATACTGGAAAATTTAATAAAAAATATGCAAATTTGATGTTAAATTATTATACCAAAATTTCATCCATTGAACTGAAAGCGCTTTTGAGCCCAACCCAGCGAGGAGTTGGCCGTCTGTCAGTCTATGAATCAAGAACACAATGACTTTCATCCATCTAATTTAGTCTGCAACAATAATAAAAACAGTTTTGTTTCAATTTCAAACACATTTCGATTTTTGGACACTATTAACCGATGCCACGGATAGCTGAAATTTTCGCCAGGAATTTGGAAGAAGTTGAGCTGACGGTAATAAATATTTCATAACACGGATGCTACGCAAGGCTTTCTCTGGGATAATATATTTTCATAGATAACCTGTTTTATAGATAATATTATTACAAAATACTTGCAAACTCTGTGTTTAGGGACCTCCGAGTAATGATTAAAGCGACATAAGCATTTAATATCACAGTTAATTTACATTTAAAACATTTAAACAGTTTTAAATTTAATTTAAACTTAAAACATTACGGAAGTAACACTAAAAAGTATATCAAGTCTTTTTAACACCAGTAAACCAGAAAGGTAGAGTTGAATTGCCACACATCTTTCAACATGAGTATCACGTCCAGTAGTCACCAGTGTGTCATGATTGAAGCTACGTGAACTTTTAATATTTACTGCTAATTTACATTTAAAACAGTTAAATATAACTATAAGAGATAATGGGAGTTACGGTAAAAAGTATCAAGTCTTTCGAACACCAGTCAATCAACAAGGTAGAGTTGAGTTATCACACAGCTTCCAAGCTTAATAATAAAATGTTTTTGCTTCTCGTTGCCCCACACCTATACTGCTGTGCTGCCATAGAGCAGTGGTTTCTCTGGCGTTCCGGAACAATCAAAAGATAACGTCTTCATCCGGGTTTACTATACATTAAATCAATATAAAAGTTTTCGGCAGTGAGAGGTCTTTATTGCGTATAATTGTCGACCACAAAATTGTTCAAAAATGAAGAGGGGGCTTTCAGATAAAAAAATAAGTAATTAAAAAACAACAACAAAGGATAGGGACAGTCTATGAAGCATAGACGATAGTCTCCTTTATTCAGTGACATTTTAGAAAAACATGATTCAAAACTTTCATTTGTCTGGATATCGTGATGATTTTTTTGATTGATTTTTAATGCATAAAACATGGTTTCTTAAACTTTATAAAAATATTTCCTCGAAACTTTTTACAAAACATAAATAAGGGCTCTTAAAACGGAACCTTTAAAATCCTCTAACTAAATAACCTCCTCTAAATATCTAAATAATTCATATTAAAAGAAAGAATTTTTATTAGCTGTCTATTAATCTAGGAAAAAACAAACAAACAAAAAACACAAAGTTTAATATTTTAAAAAATGAAATACTTTTTTTTTTCAATTTTAAATAACAAGTAATATAAAAAAATTAAATCAATTCCTGCTAAGGTCAACAAATGATTTGTTTCATTTTAGTTACTTTTTATTAAATAATGACAATTTTTGTTGTTGTGCCAGTGTTCCGCTGTACAACGGAAGGAGGGGTGCATTAGCTTCTGAGGGTATGGAGCCCTCAGCACCCGAAGGCAGAAGTGTGACTTCTAGCTCACACACGTCACAAACCCTTTTTATGGGGTGGACTGCATTCATGCATTTCATTCATTCATCCACAGTAAGTAGATCGTAATTTAGATCTAGACCCGAGCACGATCACCTCTGACCCAGTACCTCCAGCAGTATTACTCTCGACATAGAGAACTTTGTGACCACGTCAAATTTAGCATCCACGACACATACACACATTCAGTCTTTGGTTGGCGGGTTCTAACTCGAAGCACAAGAGATGCGAAACCAACACTCTACCAACCAGACTATCAAGGCCTGATAATTACGCTTTCTATTAATAGTTTATCAAAAAATTATACTAGCGTTGAATTTTCACTTCCAATTGAGGATTCATCGGCAATTGAGGCTACTCAAAATGCTTGAATTTTCTACACAAATTGGGGTAACGCTATACAAATTAGAAATTTTTAATTACTTTATTCTGAATTATTTTAATTTCGAAAGTACTTCAAAATGAAACGGAAAAATCGATTCATTAACAATGTTTGATTTTAAATGCATCAAGCATTAAGAGAATAAACAAAATCGCTTAAAATAATCGGCCGAAAACATGTTAAGCCTAACCTCATTAGAGTGGGAAAAAAAAAACGGAATTCGTTACTTATTTGGCGTTGGGGAAATGAAGCTTTTTGGCGAGAAAGTCAATTTTTAATTAATTAATAAAAACATTAATCAATTAATATTTGAAAAAACTGTATTCGCATCAAATGTCATCCCAGTTTTAAAAACATTACTTGAACTTGAGTGGATGAATAGAGAGTGTTTTACTAACGATTGAAAATTCGAACAAGATATAAATGTATGGGGAGAGTGTGAGCTGATAGTAGGAATTGAAAACGCATTTGGCTATACAGCCCATCGTCATTGTAAGGTTTAAGAGTAGAGACGCAATTCGATTCTCCTTCTATTAACTATATCATGTATGTGTGTGTAGTGCTGTGTGTAATCTCCAAATTTTAATCCTTATTTAGTTCATATTAACTCTTTTAAAATGTTCTCTAAACTCACCTTTTTTATTTAATTAATTATACAAGTGCTCTATAAAATTGCTAATCTTAACATTTTCTCACGCTCCGAGTGAAAGGATAAAAAATTTTATCGGTTACAATTTTTTTAAAAAATATACTCAGATCAAAACGCCTCAAAGAAATCCCTATCAAAATTTCATAGTAAAATCACCGAAGGAAATTTTTTTTTGTCCCTTTTGCTCTTGTGTTGAGATGTTAACTAATCGTTTTTTATCTGTGTTAATTATTTCTCCCGAGATGAAATAAATCAAAATTTTAAAATTTCAGAAGTTTCTTCTATTCGTCCAGGCAAGTGCTTATATATATATATATATTGGAATGGATCATGAAATAAGAGAATATTTTAGAATTAATAATGATATTTTTAAACTCTTAATTTTAATCCTAATTAATTTTTAAAGCCCTATCTTAGTTTAGCCCATAGTAATATCATTCTAAAATATTCTCTTATTTCATGATCCATTTCACTCGCTCTAGTTAATTAGTTCAACAGAAGCTGTGTGAAATCGCTTAAACAGCTAAACGCCTATTACTTTCCCACACTCAGAGGGAGAGATGAAAATTGCTGACCTAAACAAAATACTTTTAAAAAGATCCCTGTGTTTCCCTTGCCTCTTATATATAAACGTTTCTTATTCATTACTTTAAATACTAATCAAAATATGGATTTCAGAAGAAAAAAATTTAAATCTGTAAATTAGAAGTCTATGTAGAGTATTTTTATTGCTATATTTTCCATTTTTTAAATCTGAATTACTTCATTTTAACATGTTTCTTTTGTCATATTTTCCTAGTTATTGTTATGTATTATTTTGCGTCATATTCATTAAGAAAATATACTAGGATTAATAATCACGGGGTATTTTAAAAATACATTTGTTTCTGGGCCTAATCATATGTCTAAAAAAATGACGGAATATGACCGTTAGTATTTCAAAGAAGTTGGAAAATGTACAAAAGATATTACGGAAGAAACGGAACAGGTTAACTGAACCCCTCCGCCCCCCCCACACACACAATGTTTTTCTATGTCGTGATTCTTGAAACAAATTTTTTTTTTTTTTAGCAAGCATCAATGCAATGCAATAATGTTTTAGATATTAATTTACGTGTTTGAAGTTTCGAAAACAAGAATAAAAATGAAAGTGACACATCCTTAAAAGCTTAAAAAAAGTCGTGTCCGTAAAAAAAAAAAAAATAGCAATCCTCAAATATAAAAATAAGATGTTGCCACTTTAACCTCTCATTTCAAGCAATGAGTATAACTCAGGTCCCTTCGTCGGGCCTCTGGTATTACAACAGCTTCATGCTTCTCTCATCATTCTTCAACCAATCAGAATGTGAGAAAATTTCATCACTTTAACTTAAACCAAAAGCGTGCGAAGTGAGAAGAGGATTCGAAACAGTCAATATTTTGTAGCACGAAAAAGTTTTCCGTCCTACGGAAAAGTCTTTTTTTAAAATCTAGATAGTAAATTTCTTGTTGCGTAAAAAGAATTTAAAACCTGCCGCCCTAAAGAAAGAAAGAAAAGAAGAAGAAGAAAAAAGAAAACTACTGATGTTTGAGAAAAAAAAGAAAAGAATGCGATATAATTTATGTGATTGATTGAAGTTAATTATTTCATTTCCACATATACAGATATTTTACTGATATTTCCTATATTTCTTTTTTTTTTGTAATTACTAAATCATTTGTTTAAAAAGTAGTTATTTCAAACTGTTTGTGATAATGGTTTTATTTTTATAGAATAGGTTACATACAATATTTAAAATTCTACATTTGTCGAAAAAATATTAATAATCAAAGATTAAAATGAAGTCTGCCTAAGCATATTTCATGGCATCAGTGTCAGAACATCAATTTCTTGAACTGCCAAGCACCACGTGCTCGTGCAAGTGAAATTATATTTTTATTCATTTTAATTGTTTCATTCAATGAGTCGCTTCAATATTGCAAACGATCCGAAAAGCTTTGCCTCGCATTTATTGTTAAAAAAATACCACATTTCCTAGTTATTTCATTTCATATATTCACGTGATCAAAATGACATTTTTCTAGGTTTTATTTGCGGTAGTCATCACTTTATTTTTTTTTTTAATCAGACCTTTTGTAAATGCAATGGTAACGCGTTTTTAAAAGCCGATTTTTTGAGATGCTCGTGCAGATAATCAAATTTTAATTCCTAGCCTACTCATTATTGTTGACGGAAAAACCTCATCCCTAAAACAACATCATGTTCTGACATGATAATAAAAAATCACCAATTATCAAATTAAAGGAAAAAAAATAAAGCTTCTGCTGCATGTAAGCAATAACCCATTAGTTGATGAAGTCATACCTTGTTAATAAATTATTGCTGCTTTCTTGTTTACACAGCAATTTATCTTGATAGTGAAGATTGTGTCCTGGGTGAAATGGCTTGAAGATACAGGTTGGCTTTTATGTGGTTTATTTTTTAACGTCGACAACAAAAGGCACGTGATTACGACTTAGAGTAGGCCTAGAGAACACATAACATAATCGGGAGAAAACCGAAATCGCACTCCCCCTAGTCAAGTTCGCCTGTACTGGAAAAAAAAAACATACTAACATCAACAGTAAGGCCACGTGGTGTTTATATGATTGGCAGCTAGCTCCGCCCAAGACGATCACCAGATTAACTGAATTCTTAACATACCTTAAAGGTATCAAAATTTGAGATGAAATGACTTGACATTTTTTATTTCAACATGTTTCTGAAAATATATCAAAAGACACATATAACAGTTGCATATAATACGCATCAATGCTTTTAATGGAAAATTTACCAATTCATGAGAATAATAGATTCATACATTTACGAAGTTCTGAACAATTTTTGTGTGGTTTCTTATTACCTCGCAACAACAGTTGTATATATATATATATATATATATATATATATATATATAAACCATGTCAGTAAGCATGATTTGAAACCTTTATTCATCAACATGATACCAAGCTATCACGCTTCGTTCTAACTGCTAAAGAAATTTGAGTATTTCATTATTGTGTTTAAACTTACTTTTTAAATCACATATCCGAAATTCAGTATCTTGAACATCGGCGAAAATTATACTTGGAGTGTGTAAAGTCCCGTTCCAACGACCAGTGCTTGCCTTGAGTCTGGCACGTTTTTCTCCATTTTGTGTTTTCCCGTGGTTCTTTGATGCCTGTTCTGTTTACCAATTTTTTGCCGCAAACTCCGAATCGCTTCCACAGGCTTAGTTGGTCCAATAATGAGTCATTTAGCGGATTTATTATCATATCTAAAAAGGTCACTGGCCATCTAGGTGAAATTTAAAAATTCTTTGAGAATCAGAGTTATCGAGGCTTTATTCACGATTAATAATTCATTAACATTCATTCAAAGTTAAATTTTAAAATTTCATCTAAAAAATCTTTTTAACCTTTTATCTACTGACAGTACTTATAAGCACAATTTAAATCTGTTGCTGTAGTTGTTACTTATGGCACTTGTCATGGACAAGTGCCATAAGGTTCATAGGGAAGGATATAGATCCTTTTAGGTATCAAACCATCTAACATCCCTATTAACATTACAGAACTAAATTACTCGGTATCATGAACAGGAAAACAACGAAAAGTTTCATTTTCGATGCAACTAAAGGGAGTTCAAATCAAATTTGAACTTTTCGTTAATGGCCTTCTAATCTGAAGAAAACATTCAAGTTGATTAAAAAGATGATATAGAAGATGGGAATATCTATATATAAATGAAGTTTCAAAGTTTTTGTTTTAATAGATTCGAAGATATCAATATGTTTTTCACATATTTCGCCTTGTTTTAATCGAAATTTGTCTTTTTGGTTATATTATTTATATCCTTTTAGTTTAAAGATGAAATTACTACAAATTAAGAGTAAGATATGGTTGGTTGAGATATACATGTTAAACAAATATCTATCTGATCTGACACGTAGATTGCAAGGCAGAGCTCTTGAATTTCCTCCCTATATTTATTAATATTAGAAAGAAGGGGAAAAAAGAGAGGCCTGAAAATATTTTTCTGATCAAACCATTATAAAAAGATCATACATCATATGCTTTAAGTTAAATCTACTTTTGTATCATCACTTACCCGAATTTATGGTCCGAATTTGAATGTGAGCACAATTTGATTCGCAAGCGGTGTATCAGAGTTTATCGTAATTGGAATTTCCGATGCTCATTCAACATAGTGCCTGTATTATTTTAATTAAAATTAGATTAATCAAAAACAGAGATTTAACCTCAAGATGATTTGAACGCTAATTTAAAATCATCCACCACCAAATGCATATTTATGACATCATGCATTAGACGATCCTAGTGCCATCTATCGATCAATTGGTTTTAATTTTTCTTTAACTACAATTTTAAACAAACACTTTATGTAACATTTAAACTGAGATATGCTGTGTCTGAAATCGGTGAAAAGATCATTAGTATTGATACCATATTCCTCGCTGTAACTTAGCATTAATTATAAAAAAACGGCCATCAATAACAATGGTAATGTATGGGATACCCAAAACCAACTCTATTTCATTGAACAAAGATTTAGTTATGAACAAAACATTCTAACATTAAAATAATTTTTTGTGAATAAAGAAGTATCTGTACATTATGGAAATTAGAAAAATATCTGTTTATTAATTTTAATTAAATTTATAAGAAGATTAAAACAATAAAAGATGAATATAAATAAGCAATAAAGAATATAAAAAAATATTGCTATGTGCTGAGATGCTTTTAACAGGCAAGTTAAAACGTCAAGATAATATAAAATATTAATAAGTTAAAGCACTACAATCAGCTAGTGAAATTGGATAAAACATCTTTCGAAATACTCCTACTTTCTGCAAACATACATGTTTTAAGTGCATCGGAAAATCATGTATTAAAATTTTCAAACAGAAAAAAAAACGAACAAAGTAATTGCATTAAATATCTAAAGGAAAAAGGATTCATTTCAGACAACCCTATATACGATTACCACACGCTTAAATTAACTATGTAAAATAATAAAAGGCATATAAATCCTATTTTTATAGCTAAATTTTAATGTAACGATGATATATTAGGTAATGTATCATCAAACATAAATAATAATTTACGTCTTTTCAGAAATATTTATACCGGTTGCATCTAATTTGTGTATAAAAATGCTACATTAGGGAATTAAAAGCTGAATTTTCAGCCACAAACACTATTAATTTAAAATTATTTTTTAAATAAAGTGTAATATATTCAGTAACACGTTAAACAATAAGCAGACTGAGCGATTACTAAAGATTCACTTCATTTGTGACTGCAATGCTAAGAGGGATTAAGTAAATAGTATTATTGTAGAACACTAGATAGCAGCACCGCTGTTGTCTGTTTTCAAATAAGCAAGTCCACAATGTAACAGAAAGTTCGCGCAGTGACAACAGAAATGTTCAGAAGAAAGTGGAAAATTAATCCCCATAATAATAAAAATCAAAAACTGAAGTTGAGAAAAATCCATTTGCATGTAAAAAAAGAATTCGAAAATGTCAGATCAGAGGCGGATTTCCGAACAGGCGCATGAGGCGCGCGCCTCAGGCCTCATAAATTAAGGGGGCCTCCAAATTTAGTTTTAAAATAATAATGATAATAATTATGTGTATTAAATTTTGAAAAACAGGATAATTTCTAATAAAACCTTTCATTTTTACACTTTACTATTCCCACTCACAATTCTTTGTGTATCTCAATCAAGAATCACGCAATATCAATACGCTTGAAAAACCAACTATTCTGAGAATGAAAGAATCAAAAGTCACCCAAGGGGGGGAGGACATTTTACGACATATTTTATCTTTTACGAAACTAAAGCGATAGATGTCATATTATATCCTACTGCACACTCAGACCCTGTGACGTACACGAGTGGCTCTCAAGGCAACATGTTTATATGATAAGACATAGGACGTATTTTAGTTAGAGACCTTGATTAGAAATTCTTTGCTCCAAGACATTAGTTTCCCTAAAACATATTGTTGGTAGTGACTTAAAGTTTCACGTTTTAAAAATATTGACTTTGATTTGTGTTGTGGAAAAGAATTCATTTCTGTCTTTTACCTTTGACCACTGTGAAAATTAGTAAGAATATAATATTAAATATTTTTTTTTCTATTTTCGTACTTATGAAAATATTTTAATCGTGACTATATATTTTTGTGGCACATTTGAAGGTTAAATACAGGGCTAATTTACAATACGTATCATTAGTCATTGGCACTGCTCAAAAGGATAAAATAAACTGGTTACTTTCTCCTCTTACCTGAGGGAGGGGGGTTATCAACTCGAAAAAATTGTCAAAAGTCGAGGTAATATTTTTTATGAGATTAATTTTTTAAAAATGTTTTAACCATGTCACCGAAAAGAAAGTTTGAATCGGGATCTTCAAAATGCAAAAAGCAAAAAAAAAAAAAAAAAAAAAATGAATATGCAGAACGACATAAAAATTCACTCAATTAATTTATTATAACGTTTGAAAAAGGAGCTAAAAAGTGCTGTTGGGCCACCTGACCTCACCTTCTTTTAAGTACAGCATGCGTATCTAAAAGAACCAATGAGCAAATTGAAATTGAATATGCACATGAAAAAAAAGTTGAGCAAGCTAAAGTAGAAAATGATTCAAACAAATAAATGAGCATGTTGAAATAGAATGTGAATTTGAAAAGACCGCTGAGCACACTGAAATAAAATGTGCACAAGATAAAATATCTGAGCAAGATGAAGTTGAAAATGAATTCGAAGAAATTGGTGAGCGAAATGAAATAGAATGCAATCCTAAAAAAACAGATGAACAAACTAAAACAGAATATGCACAAGAAAAAAACTGAAGAGCGAACGAAGCAAAATACGAATTCGAAGAAATTAATGAGCGAATTGAAAGAGAATATGAGCTTCAAGATACCGATGGACGGAGTGAAATAGAATGCGCACAAGAAAAAACCGTTGAGAAAGCTGAAGCAAAAAATGAATTCACACAAAAAAAATGATGAGCAGAATGCAAACTTGAAAAGACCGATGAGCAGAGGAAAAAAAAAAGAATGTACACGAGAAAAAACAGATGAGCGAGTCGAAGTAGAATGCAAATTCGAACAAATTAATGAGAGATCCGAGAATGGAAGAGAAGAATCAACAACTTGTACTTTTAAGCAATAAGATGAAATATTGAGGCCATCAAACTTATCAGATAAAATGATTGCACGTTATTTGATAATAAGCCTTGTAATATTGAGAATATTACAAGTTTTAAAGTAAAATGCTGAGACAGAAACTGAGCCTATTATAGAAATGTTTCTGAATCGAATTTTCATTGTATAAAAGCAAAAGTCACAAAAGAATATTCAGCAACAAGTAAGTGTATTTATTGTTACGTTTGTAAAATGATTTCTAATACGCCCACTAAATTTTCAACAGGATTCAAGGATTGGAAAAATTTAGTAAGAGACTTAAGTAGTCGCGAAGCTTCACAGATTCATATAAAATCTATGGTGACTCCACTAAAACTCTTGTCTATTTCTGGACATATAAACACTCATTTAGAACAGCAGTTTGATACGGAACAAAAATATTGGCACTCTGTTTTACAGCGAGTCATTGCCAATGCAAAATTGTTGACGAGTTTAGGGGCAGCATTCGTGGCCACAAAGAAGGTACAAATTCCAATCGAAAAATAAATTTCTTGAGTTGCATTGATTATTTGGCAGAATTTGACAGATTTATGAAATTGCATTTGGAAAATTTATCAATCCAGGTAGTGGAAACTCGAATTATTTATCTTACACGATATGAGACGAATTTATTAATTTAATGGGTGATGAAGTTAAGAAACATCTAATAGCTGAACTTTAAGAAGCAATTTGCTATCCTACAGTTGTGGGCTCTACTCCGCATATATATAACGTAGACAAAATAACTTGTGTTTTGAGATTTGTTAGTATAAATGCAGATATAAAAGAAATATTTTTTGTTTTATTAATATTCAAAACTATAATTCTGAATATTTAGAAAAAACAATTCTTGAAATTTTAAAAGATTAGTCTATAGATATTAAAAATTATGGGGGTCAAACCTACGATAACGCTGCAAATATGGCAGGGAAATGCAAGCAAGACTAAAACAATATATAAATACAGCCGTCTTTGTACAATGCGTAAGCCATACATTAAATTTAATAGGAAATTGTGCAGCAAAATCATGTTCTGACGTATTACATTATTTTGATTTTATTCAGAATTTTATTGCATATTTCTCGGTATCTACTCGACGACGTTAAATGCATAATAATAGTATAGAAAATCAATCTTCAAATTTAAAAAAATATAAGCGACACTAGGTGGTCATTAAATTTCCAGAAAAAAATACATTTTTTTATATTCGATTATTCGTGTTTTTTTAAAAAAATTTATCTACCGAAATTTAGTAATCTTTGCAACCACAAGTTTCAGTTTTTAGGATTAAGGCTGTTCTTAAAAGTTTTTAAAAAAATGAAAAAATTTTGTACTGTAGTTACGAAATAATTTACATGCCTGAAAGCTCCACAATTTCAGAGATTACTAAATAGATGCAAATTAATTGACTAGTTTTCTCAGTTATTCAATAAAGGCATTGTTTGTTTATTAGAACAATTTAATTCAAAGGAAATAGTTAGAAAATGACTGTTCAGAAAGTCGAAAGCATGTAAATTGATTAAAATTCTCCACTTTGATAATTTTTTAAAACAAAACCAAAATTTTTATTAGTAAAGAAGAAAAATAGCTTCATTTAATAGTAATTGATTTAGTGTATAATGAAATTTAAGGCATGTATCTCAAAAAAATGTTGTGTCACTATGGTACAAAACAACGCATATATTTTTAAGAACATCCTTAACACATCCTGAACTTCATAATTTTTTTAAATACCGCCAAGAAATATGGAGAAATTTATTTTAATTTTCATTATTGTGTACCTAGGTCTCAACCCTCCCCCTTTTTTAACAAAAAAAAAATCAGATACATAGCTTAACAGAGTGAAAAATATATTGAGAGTGCATACTATAAATATGACTGGAGGAGAGGGGGGCCTCAAATTGAATTGCGCCTCGGTCTTCTGAAACTCCAAATCCGCCACTGTGTCAGATAAATTCAACGAAATCGAGTCACTAATTCCAGTAAGGCTAACGAGCGAATGTTTTTAAAATTGAAGGTTTTTCGGGAATGCCAAATGTAAATAGAATATATTATGCTGAACAGGTTGTCCTAATGACATATTCCCTTCTTTATATTATAAATAGATATAAAGAAGGGAATATGTCCTTAGGACAACCTGTTTCAATTTTTTTTGTACACGTATGTGCATATAATTGGCTCGAGCCCCACGGCCATTAAAAGCATCTCACAATAGACTAATTAATAAATATTCAATTAGCATAATTTATTCTGATATATTTAAAGATATAGATTCAAGATTCATTTCATTTAAACAAAAGATGCTGCTGCTTTTATAATGATTTTGCGTGATCCAATAAAAATTTTGTATGGATTATAAATTCACGCATTCTCATAAGTATCAATAAATCAATACAAATAGAATTTTCACTCCAGTAACACAAGTGTTACGAAGACTGTAATAAAAAGGTTTAATCAAATCTGACATTCCGCACGATAAACTTGCGCAGCGATCATTTGAATACTGTGAAT
>JAOUZG010028934.1:434289-446691 GCA_026289955.1 Argiope argentata | reverse complement strand
TATATATATATATATATATATATATAGCATTTGGCTGTACAACTAAATGCAGATCGTAATAGTGAACCGTGAATATTCTATCTGGAACATTGAAACTATTCACATGCTATTTCACTGTGAGCAGATACCCTGTAAGTAAATGATCCTTTGCCCCTCAAGCTTCATTCTGATGGTCCGTGCACGTCTTGAGAAGACATTTTGCCCTTTTTTCTATTTGTGGTTTTCCGAGTTCCTTTAATTTCTGTTAATTTTACCAACGATTTTCGGGAAGCTTCCGACTGACGTTCAAGGGTGGGAGTGGTCCTATAATGAGTCAGGCGGCAGATTTACAACTATATCCATAAAGAAACGAGTCGTCGAAATATGGCTTCAGCTGTAATGATCTTTAAATGGATGAAAAAAAAACACAAAATTTCAAACAAATGACAAAAATGTGGTTTAAAAGCTAAAATCTTCGATCGAAACTAACGATTAAAAAAAACAAAACAATTTCACTAATGTGATGCTGTTGTTATGCTGACAGATGTCTGAACTTACAGTGTGCTATTTTTTCTATCTGCCTATTTCTATCAGCACCTTTCATTGCGACCATTTATATAAATATATAAAGGGGATAAAAATGTGCATATTTTTTTTATTTCTTAAAAACTACAAAAGTTAAACAGAATCGTTCTTTCTTAGCTTCCAACAATAAAGGAAAGATACGTGATTTCATGAAATAACAAAAAAGTTAGTATTTCAAGGCAATGATGATGATGATGAATTATTAAAACTGAAAGGTCCACCAATTTTGGCAACCCTTTTCAACCCACTTAGCAGCCCTTCTTGCGGAGATACGCAAAGAACGCGGTAGGGAAAGGGTTGAGATAGATAGGAAATACATCAACCAGAGAGTCGGTGAGAGTTGGATTGCAGAACGAAGGAGGAATGTTGAGAGGCGAATCCGAGGAAGTCATTCTGGAATTGACAAAGCAAGAGATAGGATATCAGTCGGATCTGTGACTGATGAAATGAAAGAAGAGAGGCAGTCTGGGTCTAAGACTGACAAAATCGAAAGATTATGGGATATTTTTGTTAAATTTCATATTTTCGTTTTAAGTGTATGCTGCGTCCCTTATCTACATATAAATAAAGTTGGATGTGATCACTGTTTATACCGCTCACATAAAAGAAACCCCTTATCTTACAAAAACTAAAACACAAAAATTTCAAAATAAATAAACAAATCTGCCAATATTTTATAAAATTCGCAAGATGATTAAATTGTTATAGCTAAAAAGGCATTTTTTAAATTTTGAAAAAAAGCGTTGAAATGATTTATATTCAGTAGCATTTTCAAAAATTATGGGTGGAAAATTGCAAGATTACATTTAATATTTATTATTATATAATTTAATATTTATTTTTTAAAAATGCTCCGAAGTGCAAATTTTCTTCTCAGCCGGTGTAAATTATCTTTTTTACTCTTTTTGATAAAAAAATTCTCAACGGTAAAATGCTTAGGGCTTCTTCGTCCACAGAGAATACTCTGACTCATTAAATATAATATCAGAAAAGTAAATCCATTTTTAATCAGAAGACTCCACCTCCACCAACTTTCAAATAAACTTATTTATAGCATTTCATCATTGCTATTTGTTCTTGAAGATAACGTTGCATCGTTTTTCTATGTCTACCTTAATATTTTGTTCACATTTACAACATGTTAAGATTATTTTATCAAAACATATCGAATGGAACCAGGGAATTACATAAAGATTTGAATTTCGTAATTTTTCAGCAATACAGAATAAATTTCTCTGCTTCATTTTCAGGCCTTCCATTGGCTCAGTCACGATATGATTTGATTATTGACTCACAGTTGGAATATATGCCATATAGAAAACGCTTTGTCCATATTAATTAATTGATGATGGTTATAATAGAAGCAGTATAGATAACCCTTTGCAGTCGGAAAAGTAATCGATGCATAATTATTCACCTAATAAATGGCCCTGTTTATTACACTAAAAAATAAATACATGCAACTGCTTTAAGTTGAGTTTCCCTGAAAAATGAATCTACATCATTTTAACATTCTGTAGATATTTTTAACAATTAAAATTTTTAAAAAGAAATAAATAAAATGTCAAAATGATGCACCTTCTTGAATGGTAGCTGAGAGTATACATACGACAGCAAAGGGTTAATTATTGACTCACGGTTAGAGCAGACAGCACAAAGTTCTTCCCATATTAATTAATTATTGCATCACATGCTTCGTATAGATGAATATTTCACAATATTACACTATTGACTCACGGTTAGAATAGACAACATATAGAAAAAGTTTTTACCATATTAATTATTGGCTTACAGCTAGAATAGAAGACATTGTGAAATCACTTAGCCTATATTAATTATTGGGTCATGGTTAGAACAGATGCCAATTAGATAACCAACTGCCCGTATTAAATATTGGTTACAGTTAGAACAGACGTCGTATAGAGAAATCTTTGGCCATGGAACATCATTGACTTACGGTTAGAATAGACAACACATAGAAAACGCATCGCCCATATTAATTATTGAGTCATAGTTAGATAGACGTTGTATAGATAAGGCCTTATTTTATGACAAGATAAAATAAAGCAATTTCCATTTCATTTGTATCAGAGAGCGTTATGTTGTAAAGAGAGTGAAAATCTCGGATGACTTCTTCACTGACTTCATTTCCAGCTGAAGAGGGAGGGATACATCCGGTTTGGTTTTGAAATTTTCGTTCCCATATAACTTCTCAACTACTGAAAATAAAAGATCTATGTATCCTTGTATAAAAAATGCTAACGTAATGTGGTACAGGAAGTATGTTCTCATTATTTATTGTCAAAAGGAAAAGTCAAATATGGACAGCCATCATACATACTGATTGAATCATTGAACATTTTGTACAATTACGGAGATAAATACGTTGGTTTTAGAGTGTGAGGTTGAATTGAGTCTCTTGATGTATTCTAGGGCTTGATGTAGGATTTTTCGGATGTTCTCCCGCAGTTGTACGAGAGTGAACTCGATTCATGATAGTCTCCTGATGGATGTAGATTTCAAGAACGGTCCATGAGTATACTCATTTGATTAATCTAAAACCACAAAACGTCCTCTCCTCGGTGTATTGAGAAAATATTAAGTATCTGATGTCGGCCTTATCACAATTCAGAATATTAAGGTTAAGCCAAAAAGGGCCTTCTTCACAAACGGGGCTATCCAAATGGGTTCAAGATATTTTAACATTTAATTGATTTTGATTTAAGCTCATAGAGAGAATTATCAAATGAAAATCATAATTTACTCTCGTCTGATAAAATTGATTTTGTCTTGAACAACTAAAATTATTTTTTCATTCATGCAAGCGGATGCAAAAAGGTATTGAACACTTACATTGGAAATACAGTGTGTCCCGGATCTATTGGAACATATTTTAAGGGGTGATAGGCGGCTTCATAAGATTTAGATTAGCATAGCAATCCATCGAAAACGTGTTCGTTCGGCCCCGTGTGGCGTTGTAAACAAAAACATTAAAATAAACTGACCAGTTTTGCCGCAGTTATTTGAGTTGTCATCCTCCGTAGAGGAATATGGAGCATTTTACGAATACCGAACTGGCAGATAAGCATCTGATTTATGGATTGGTGCCTCTCTCATTGTGCCTATCATTACGAAATAATAGGCACAATAAGAGCGGGTCACGAGTGACTTGAAGTTCCAGCATGGAACAAAATGCGTTGGATACCGTTCGAAGGAATTAGAGTACTAACGTACGAGTCGTCGCTGCTAACGCTGGAAGGTCTTGGAGAAGTGTTCATAGCGTTTTCCAACGTGAAGGCTAACAACTATACCATCTTCAAGGAGTACCATTGGTGCCTGAGTGATTTGCAAGGCGCAAACGAATTTCACCTTGCAAGTGTCTCAGGTGCCGGAGTTTGTAATACATTAGTGTCAAAGAAGCGCATTTCTCAATCTTCGTTTCATTTACTGATAAGGCTTACTTCACGCATGATGGCATGTACAATCACCATAATGCGTATTTACGGAATGGCTAGAATTCTCATGAAATGAAACCACATGCTGCCCAATATCGATTTCAGTGCGTTTTTGGGTAATGTGTTGGAGATCTCTTAGTCGGGCCTTACTTTCTGTCAGCGCCTCTGACATCTGCAGACTTTTTCATCTTTCTTGCAAGAGTTGCTGCCAAGCTTACTTGATCCTGTACCACAACATATCACACACTACATGTAGTTTCAACTTGACAAGGCATTTCCCTGTTGTGACAGATATGTTCGTGGAAATATGTCAACGTTCAAAGTAAAAAGAAGTAATAGGAAAAAAATTGAGTCAATTCCTACTAAAGTCAACAAAGAATTTTTTTTATTTTAGCAACTTTTTATCAAATAATTACAATCGTTGTTCTCGTGTTCAGCTTTACAACGGAAAGAGGGGTGCAGTAGCTTCTGAGAATATGGATCGCTGAACATCCTAAGGCAGATGTCTGACTTCTAGCTCCCACAAGTCACAAACCTTTTTTACGAGGCGAACTTCATCGTACATTTTATTCATTCATCGCCGATAGCAATTTAGATCTGTAACATCGAACGATCACTTCTGATCTGACCCCACGTAGTATTTACTCTCCACATGGAGGACTTTGTGACAACGACAGATTTAACGTCCACAAATACGCAGCTTTCTGCTGGCGAGTTAGAACTCGCAGCACGAGGGACCCGATTTCAACACCTTACCAACCAGGTGATCTCGGCCTAATAATTACACTTACTATAAATAAAAGAGATTTATGGCGAGAAAATTAGTTTTTAATTAATTTTTAAAAATTACTTGATTGATATTTGAAAAAACTGTATTAACAACAAATGTCTTTCCCTGCAAGTTAAAAAAAATTACTTGGAGCTTCAGTTGATGAATAAACAGTTTTTATTAACGATTGTAAATGTAAACAAGATATATACACTCTATAACAAAAAAAAAATCGATGCTTTAAAAAGCAATCGTCCGATTGCTTTGAAATTTCGTATGCATGAGTGTTTTGACCAGATATGCAAATAATTAAATTTTGATGTCCAATGAATGAATAATTTGATCTCCAGCGCATCGGAACTGCGCATCCAGCAGATGTATATAAGGAGCAGTTCTTCGACGGTTATTAAAACTTTCGGTTTGATTGCGATTCAGATTACCTTTCAACAACTTAAAAAATGACTCGCTGCAGAGTTCGTGCTCATTAAGAGCAACTGTCAGAGTTTGACAGAAATCGTATCATTGAATCGAATGAAGCCGGTTGGACAAATTGGAGAATCGCTCGTCATTTGAGTCGAAGCGATGCGGTGATTCGTAGATGCTGACAAGGATGGGTGAAAAATGGCAGAGTTCAGCGTCAGGATGGTAGCAGTCGACCTAGGGTCACAACAGATCGTGAGGGCAGAGTGATTATCCGATCAGCCGTCACAGCGCCTTCTTCATCTCTATCAACCATCAGACGTTCAACCCAAACACTGGTGTCCACCATGAACATTCACAGACGGTTGAGACAGCGAAATCTACGCTCGCGCCGACCATTACACCACCTGCCACTCACGCTTGCACACTGCCGAGCCAGATTATAGTGGTTCATGGCTCGATCAGGTTGGAATGATGCCGATTGGGGACGTATAGTCTTTAGCAACGAATCCCGCTTCCAACAGTGTCCTAATGATCATTAAAGACGTGTTTGGAGACACTCATGGCAGAGGGGGATCCTGTTTTCACTATTGCAGGCCACGCCAGTCCTCAACAAGACATTATGGTCTGGGGTGCCATTTTCTTTGATAGCCAGACCCCTTTGGTCGTCATTGGAGGTATAGTTACTGAACAGCGGTACTTCGACGATATCCTAAGACCTGTTTTGCTACTGTTCCTTTGGCAGTAACCTTGACTGGTTTTTGAGCAGGACAATGCCACACCACATACGGCACGTGTTGCCATGAACTGTCTGCAAGCTTGTCAAACACTTCCGTGGTCTGCCAAATAGACAGATCTCTCCCTTCGAGCATGTCTGAGATATGATGGGAAGGCGATTATATCTGCCACGGAATGTTGATGACCTCGTTCGACAATTGGAGCGAATTCGACAGGAAATACCACAAGAAACCATCTGCAAACTTTATAGGTTTATGCCAAACCGTGTGGCAGCTTGTATCCTGGCTAGAGACGGGTCAATACCTAATTGAACTTGTTTTTGTAAATCTGAAATAAATTATTCAATTGTTTTAAGATTTTAATCACTTATTATTCTGTACATTGTCTTCCTATCCACAATTTTCGTCTCAATTGGATAACTCTTTCTTGGTGTGTCGATTTTTTTTTGTTATAGAGTGTATATAAAGGCAAAGTGTGAGCTAATAGTAGGAATTGAATGAAAAAAAAACGATTCAAAATTTAATTTCATTTATATATGCTATCTTTACAAATAATTATATACATTCGGGGAATGGAAATGATAATCGCAGCAACTGGTAAAATAATAAAAGTAATATTTTAACATCTGATTTCAAATCGGCTTTAAAATATTTAAACTGGTTAACGTGCAATGTAAAAAAACAGTTTCGGAATTTAATTTAATTTGTGTATGCTTTCTTTGCAAATAGTTTTAGGTATTAGGAGAATAGAAATAGTAAACGCAGAAAATAACAAAAAGAAAGAAAAAAGTACTAAGGTTTTCCACCAGGAAAACTGTCCATATGCCAAACTTGATTTGAAATTGGTTTTTACTTTGTTTGTAAAATTTATATTTGGAACTGTTTAGGTTTTCCATTTTGATTATCCAAATTAAAAAATAGCAAGAGCCCAAAAGTTGTTATTTTTAATTTCAGAGAAGAGATAACTTGATAACATTAGCAACAATTGGAAACATCCATGTGAAAGAATGTAACAAAAATTTGTAAAAGAATTTTATTACATTTTTAGACACTCAATAAACACAATTTGTTATTTAAAACAAAATTTGATCTTTACTTCCATCAGATTTAATATTATCAATTTCTAATGGAACATATTAAAATCTACATTAAAATTTTTGATTTATTCAAAGAAACATTTGTAGTATTAAAGTAACAGAAATACATTATTTTATTTCAAATATTCAGACAAGTAAAATTTTGATAAAAGTTTCTTAACACGCTTTTGTAGTAAAGAGTTTTGCATAGTAATTTATCACATGTATAAATAATCTACAGCAATAGGTGAATCACATTTTTTGTGTAATAATCATTCTTGTAAAAAATACATCTCAGTTACTCATTATTCGCTTTTTTTTACTAAACATTATTTCTAGCCATTTTTTTAAAACTTTCAAACATCATCTAAAATATACTTTAAAAATTATTTATATGTATAATACTTTGTTTGTCTTGTTGATAACTCATTTTGAGATTTTTTTAAAAATATTACATAATAAATATTTTTATTTCTAATTATACACGTTAAGAAATAGTCAAGATGCAAATAGTTTTCTTCAAATTCTAACTTTATCACAATGGATTTCATTTTTAAGAAGATAATATAAGAAATACTACCTATCCCAAATATTTTTTATAAAAGAAATTTAGGGAGAGCTTTAAGAATTTTAATTCTTTTATATAACTAAGAGTATATCTAATAACTTAAATAATGCAATTTAAAAATATGCGTTGAATCAAAATACATCAAAAATGTTTTAGTCAATATAGAATTTTTATTTCAAGATTGTGGAGTTTAAGTTAGAAATGGTAAAAATATAGACGAAGGAATGCTGAGAAAAGTATAAATATTTTCTGTGCTCAGTGAAAACCTTTTTGCAATCAATTCTCTTTTTGGAAAAGTTTATGAAATCATTTCAGAGTGACCTATAATCGTCTAAAATGACATCTTCAGCTTTGTAGTGTCCAACTCCTGCAATTTAATTTTTAGCTCATTCAAACTCTTCCAAATGAAAAAAGCCTAACTTCGTTATTTCAATCGACAACACATTTAACTTTTTCTTTCAATTATTTCACCAACAAAACTGATAATTCAAATCAATTCAAGAACCAGATTCCTACGCATTTTCTAAAGCATTTATATACATAATATAAAATATAGGCTTTAGCTGCTTGCTAGCCAATTTTTAAGATGCAGGTATGCAATAAAAGTTGGAAGAATGCTCTATATGAGTTACATTTTATGTTGAGCAAAGTTAATATTAAATAAATTATTATATTTTAATTGCGAGAGATAGTTGTATATATACATTGATAAATTATTATGATTTAATTGAAAAAATTATTAGATTTGAGAGAGTAAATAAATATACTTTTGAAAAAACCAAGCTACCTAAATTTTTTTTGCATATTTTGAAGATCTTGGAAAAACAAATTTAACATTTTAAACAAAGAAAGTGGTAATATTTGATATACTAGTAATAAAAATTAGAATACTACAATATGAAACTTTTTCAATTGTCTCCTCCAGGCATATCAATTAACGTTTGATGATCCATAGAGTCGGCCATTTTTAGGACTAAAACAACGAATCCCAAGCGACTTGCCTTGATCAATTTTTATCGAAAAATTGTATTTTTGAACGTTTGTGTATCGAAAATACTTTAGATTTGTTCGTGACCTCGTGTCTATGAAATATAATAAAGTAAATCCTCTGAAAAACAAACTTATCGAGGACAAGTAGAATGTGTAACAAAGGAATGCACATGAAAATGGCACGGGGGATGTTGAAGTGTTACACTTTGTAGCTTTCGATGGCCAACCTCCAAAATGTATCATTCCATTTTAAAAGCTCCACCTGTATCAGTTAGTTAAGAGTATCCTGCATCAGTTAATTACGATTAGAGGGGAAAAATCTGCTAGTTTTTTCACTATTCACATATATTTGAAGTATGAATAACCTTTAAAAGTTTATATCAAACTGTTTTTTCTCGGAGACTATTTTTTAACCCTTCTCCATCCGTCATGTTGGTGTCGCACGAAATATACGGCACGCCATCCTCTTGGTGTCACACGAAATATTATCGGGCAAAAGCTGCTACATTGGTGTCTCACAAATTTTGATTCCTTTAAACTTTCTTTCCCCAAATTTATTTATTTTATTTTAATTGTTTGTTAATAATAATAATTTATTTATGAATATTTAATTTTTTTGTTTCCTGAAAACCGGTGGTGGCAGGTGAATCCCGATCAGAAGTAGGACTGGTATATTGTCAATATAGAACATTGCACGTTGCATAATCAAACTTTATATTAGGAATCCTTTTTAATAATCGGCATTATTTTTCGTTCTCCATTCACAGTGTAATATACCGGAATATTTTAAAATCATTAAAATAAATGACAGTTAATGTTTTGGTAATTTGAAAAGCCCACAAATATAAATAGGTTTTAAACTGAAGATGGTTTTGTGTACGTTGCTTCATCTAAAAATTAAAAAAAAATGAAATCCACTGTGACATTCTAAAATACGAAATATCTGTGTAAAAATTTTGTTTCTTTTAAAATACAATTTTTGTAATCAGTATTAACAATTTATTACAAAAGACTGATTGTCTTTGTATATTAATTTTTTTATCACTGCCATATTTTAAGTACACATTTTTATTTATCTAATCTACTCTTATTTACACTATCAAAAATAATTTTGAAAAAAAAAGCACAATTCACAAATTACTTTTTAATATTCATTATTTACCATAAAAAGGAGCTTCCAATTTTTACTACGTGAAATCCCTTCAAATCACTAAAAATACTTTGAAAACTTTTTCAAACACTGCATTTTATGCATCGAAAATCAATGAACACATATAGAACAACATTGCGATATGTTTTTTGATTACTCCTAAAATGCAAAAGTGAAGATGAGGGCTAATTAATCACACAGTGATTTCCAGGACTTGTGTGAAGTATGTATTTATCATATTATGTTTGAAAAAAAATTATTACAAACAATATAATTTATAAGCCAGAAACTTAAACTCATAATTTTGTTTTCGTGAATTTCAATCCGTTTAGAGACAAATTAAACAAGGGATGGTCAAAGAAAGGAAAATAAATGAAAGGTTAACCCTTTGCACTCAGAAAAATAATTAGATGCAAAACTGTTCATCTAATACAAAGATTTGTTTATTGCTACGAAAAATAAATATACATAATTGTTTCAAGTCGAATTTCTTTGAAAAATTAATCTACATCTCTTAACCATTATGTAGACGTTTTTAACAATTAAATTTGAAAAATAAATAAATAAAACGTCAAAATGATCCACAATCTTGAATGGTGAGTCAGAGGCAACATCGGAGTGCAAAGGGTTAATAAAATATCAATAGTTATGAGATGAAATCTGATAAATCAAAATATAGATAATTTTAAAAGACATAGTTCTCTTTATGTATTAGAAACAAAAGTATTAGTATTATATGGAATGATAAAACTCTCCAATCTGTGTTTCAAGAATGACTCGTAAACAATTTTCAAGAACAGTTGGATTTTTTTTGTAATGTTAGCCTATTTTTCTAATGATATCAGGTTGATAATCAAGATAAATTTCAGGCAGAATATTTATTTCCATGAACCGATGTGCCAAAGGATGAGATTTTCAAGATGAGCGCTATATTTAAATATTATGTAATTACTTTTCCAAAAAAATTACAAGTGCGAACGTTAAATACATTAATATTGTAGCGATGGTAACGATTATGAAAGTAGATTTATATGTGGGGAATTCAAGAAATATTTTATTTTCTTTGGATTCTTAACTACTCTAGATACTGTAGATTATTCGTAATTACTGTTATTCACCCTCTGTTTCGCACACACAATACTATAACAGAAATATTTGCTCCTGAACTTTTTAAAATTGGAAAAATTGCTTTCTATGCAAAAATAGAAAAAGAAAAACTAAAAATTAAGCATATGCAGTTGCACAGTGTTTGGGTAAAGAATAAAATAACTCTTAGAAAATAGCTACACAAAACCAATTATAACATAGGTCTTAAATTATTAATAAATTTATTAAAAGGCAAAGCAATTACTTTGATTAGCAATCCAACAGAGTAGTTGCTGCTTCAGAGACCTCAGTACTGTTTGAACAGATAGTAATGGCATCATATACATTTTAAGCCTAAAGTATGCATACCACCTGATGACCTCATAGAAATGGAAAACTAAGGTGAATTTAGTTACATCAGATCACAGAATAGAAAAAGAGAAATTTGGAAGAGTCTCAGAAGAGTATTCATACTCACTCCTTCTTAAACTAAATTATAACTTAATTTTGATCAAAGTTTAATCTTAGCGCTATTTAATCTTTTAAATATAGAGTTCATTTTTATGAAAAATGTAAAAAAGCATACGAATCGTTTAAATTTCGTCTATTAAACATAACAAGCCATAAAAATTCTATTAATTAGTAGAAAACAAGCTATCCAGAAATAAAGAATTCCAAAATTTCAGATAAGATTTAATACAGTACCAAATTCTTAACTCAGAATTCGGAAATACTCTGGCTTTCTAAGAATAGTTGCTTCTTCAATAATTCGAAATTATAAATCACGAAAAATTTTCTTTCCTAAAAATGAGCAGAAATTTTTATTTATTCACTTATTTATCATTTAACTCTATTCATGGACAGGACTATGATAAAATTCCCAACATTAAATTAATTTTATCTGAAATCTCTGAAATATTTTAAATGCATGTTTATTTTTCGTTTTCGTGAAATTTTCTGACGCTTTTGAGAGAGAGAGGAAAAAAAAAAGGATTTTATCCTGAAAACAAATAATCACTATTTCGTATTTCTATTGTTCTCATATTCTGGGCAGGGACTGATATCTTTCCGAAGACTAATAACACAGTTCATGCTCTTTTATATCCAGTCTCGTATCGCCAAACTGCAGCTACCAGAAGCGACACTCCCCTAACGTGACAATCGGTTGAGCTCAGCGCGGACAGAGGTTAAAGGGTTAAGGTAGCCTTCCATCCGAACTACGAGTGATTTCGAATCAGCAATCGGAGGATCTGTCGAATTGTGTTTTCACAAAGTAGGTGGTGAGGTTCCCTTTGCCTTTCACGTAGATGGTGCCTCTGCACTCGCAGTCATAGTTATGCTCCATGAGGATCTTGGCCGTATCTTCAGTTACCTGCAAGAATAACAGCGGCTGAGTGAGGATAATCATATTTACAATGACGGTCATTGAATCTCGCTTTTCCCCGCAACCACGGCATTTTCAGACAACTTTATCAACGCGGAGAGCCTGCAAACGCCCATTCAATGACTTCTAAGAATTCCGCCTAGATATTACTGCACAATTCTCCCCTTTTTTCAATTCCTACTATTAGCTCACACTCTCCCTAT
>JAOUZG010028934.1:418023-433889 GCA_026289955.1 Argiope argentata | reverse complement strand
TATATATATATATATAATCTTGTACAAATTTTCAATTGTTAATAAAATATTTTCTATTTGATCCAATCAAGTTCAAGTAATTTTTTTAAAATTTATAGAAGATGACATTTGATGTTGATACAGTTTTTTTTAAATATTAATTCATTATTTTTTTATTAATTAATTAAAAACTAACTTTCTCGTCTTTATAGTAGTTGCAATTGTTGGGTCGGGATAGCCTGGTTTATAGGGCGTTGGATTCGCATTCCTTGTGCTGCGAGTTCGAATCTGGTAGCAAAAGTTCTCCCTGTAGGGAATTATTTCCACTGGAGGCATTGAGTCAAAGGGTATCGTTATTCAGATGCTCAGGGGTCCATGCTCTCAGAAGGTACTGCACCCTCCTCCTTCCATTGTAAAGTGGAACACGGGAATAGCAATTGTAATTATCTCATAAAAAGTAACTAAGATAAAATTTTCCCTAACTTCCTAAATTTTTCCAAATCTCCAAAGTAGGAATTGATTAAATTTTTTTATATTACTTGTTTTAATTGTGATTGACAGAATCCACGTGGCGCATGCTTTGTTAGTTACAGATGATCGCCCACATAAATTTCGGACAAGGTTTTTTTTTCTCAAAAAACTCAATGGATATCTGTGAATACATTTGCCGAATAATTTTTAACTAAGAAGAAATATTTTTTGTGTATCAATCCTTTAAGAATACGGACTGCCATTTCAATTTTTGTGCAGATAGACATTTTTTTCTTCTTTACTTTAAAGAGAAAGGCGGATCTTCCAGTGTTCTGAAATGCCTGAATTAAAATGATGTTAGAAATGAGAAAGTTAAGGAAGAGGCAAAATAAAATAATTTCAAAAGTGTACGTAAATATAACAATTATTGGTTATAGAGGATCAACAAAATTATATTCTTTTCCTCAAAGTACAGCATGACTCGGCTTAACGATAAGGTTCCAAGTTTCAGTGATACAGGTACATGAATGGAAATGACTTTTTTGATTAAAAATGGCGTATATTCTTAGCATTTTATAAACAATGTTTTCTTAAATTGTTTGAAGATTTGCGAAGAAGTTGAAATATAATTATATTAGCAAGATTTTAACTAAGAAATATTTGTGGATACGATTCAGATCAGAGCCCTACGCTGATGAAAAGGAAACAGTTCGAAAATACGATTGCAGCTGATTGTTGTACTAGATAACATATGTGAAATGAAAATGTTTGAAATGACCAGACAAGTTAGATCGGAAAATCGGTTATAGAATTAGTTTGTTTTCCAGGTGATCTGACTAGGTTCATTATCTAAAGATGAAGAGGAAATGTTTTAATAAAAAATATTTTCTAATTCTTCAATAAGTGTTCCTCATAGGTATAAAATCCTCGTTAAACGATAGACAAAATTTGACGGTTTCACATATTTTCAATGAAAAGTTATTAAACTGCATTCAAATAAGGACTGTCAATGTTTCACTTATTAGAATCATTTTTTAAAAACCAATTGGAAAAGAAAAATTGCCACAATTTTTATTTAAACTTTCCGATGTCGACTGAATTTCAAATTCAAATATAAAGATAGCAGTTTAGAGACAGCTTTTAAAACCTCTGTCAGTATTTAAAGTGGTGGGATTGAATGGGGTCCTTTTTCTTATGGCGTACCGTATTTCTACCGCAAAGCATCTCATTTTGCAGGAAAAGCTAAGAGCTTGTCTGGACGATCTGCAACAACTGATCCTTTAAGTATTGAACCTAATGGCCTTCCGTCTGGCCACAAGTTTCTTCCAGTTGCATGCAAATAAGCAGGGCCCGACTAAGCCTAGTTGGGGTGCGGGGCAAAATCTTCTTTGGGGCCCCTATGCTTTAATGTTTTAGTAATGAAGAACATTCATCAAGGAAAAAAACGTAAAATAAAATTTCTATTCAGTTTGTGCTTCCCACATAAGCGGGGGCCTGGGGCAACTGCTCCGTATGCCCCTGCCTTAGTCAGGCCCTGTGAACAAGCATGTTCGTTAATAGAGCAGTGAATGAAAAAGACGGGAAAAAGTAAACGAAACTCGAGGAAGAATTGCCCAGAAATCAGTGCCAGATTGAAAGGAAATCTTACCAATGTATATAAAACATATTCGGTATGCAACAAAACAATTACATTTTTGATCTCCCTTCATTACTTTCTAAACATCTTCTCGCGAATTTTATTCATTTTAACGATTAAACGAAATGGATTTGATATTTACGCATGAAAAAATGTTCACCTGTGATATTTCTTTAAGTAACATGTATAACTAATTAGTGCCCATTGAATTCATAAAAATTATAGTACCATTCAGTGACTTCATACACGATGTTTAAGAAGTTTACGATTTTTTCAAATAAATCGTTTTTTCTTCTGAATTTTTAGAAATGCCATACTTAAATTCAGCACTTGTAATGCAATAATGATGAAATCCACAAGGACTCAAGTTTTGATTAGCTTGCGAATAAACGCTTTTTTTTCGCTGACTCATAACAATATATTTAATTGCAGAGACTTTACAAGCAGTTAAGTTTAGAATTAGCTTAAGGGGCGTTTTTATGAAACCTTTCAAATCTCTCTCTCTATATATATATGTATATTATATACATGTGTGTGTGTGTGCGTGTCTGTGTTTGTATTACATTTTAAAATCATAGGGAATCATTTCAGAGTGTAAAAATAGTTTTTGTAAGAAATCAGAATTTGTCCAGGCTGTTCCATGCCTTTGATTTTCAGACAGATTTCTTTGATTTTCAGTAAAAGGACTCACTTGTATCTTCCCCATGACACCGCAACTGTCCATCCGACTGGCGACATTCACTGTGTTGCCCCAGATGTCGTACTGAGGCTTCTGCGCTCCGACCACGCCGGCGATTACCGGGCCGTTGTTGATACCTAAAATAGATACGACATAAATTAAAACATTCTCTTATCGTGCTTTTTATAAGAAGAGAAAGGATTTTCTTCAGATTTTATAAATAAAATGCTAAAAAATAATTCATAAGGGATTTATCATTCATATTTAAAACTGATGGCAAGAATAAAATGTACCGGTAGGAAATATTATTAATTAAGCAGGAGCACTTTATTTGTAAATTAAATCTTTAGTTTTAATGCTTTTTTAAATGTTCGGATAATTAAAAGAGAATATCAAATGAGCAAATCTCAACATTTTTGTCATCTTTTTCTTCGCATTAAATTGGGATAATAAGACCACAAAAGCAACTCTTAAGATTTTTGATGCATATTGAAAAATATTTCTTGTCTTTAATATCCTAACTTCAAATACATATAATCAAATAACGTTTTGATATTTTTTTAAAAATGTTTTTGAATTATTTTCAACCAAATGTAAGGCCGCACGCCATTAAATTACGTGTTAAAGAAGTGTCATTTGTTTCTGGATTCTTTACGGCTATTGAACGAGATCTTCGTTTAGACGAAGAAAATATATCAGGGAGTATAGAAGTCATCTGTTTTCAGAGCTGAAATTCAAATAAATTCACTTGTAACTAAACAAGAATCATATTCAGAATCAATCAGCCGTTCAAAGATTCCTTCGTCCTGTCCACTTCATTTATTATTGCTTGGATTTCACAATCTGAAATGAAAAACCTTGATAATGTTACCACTTGATCTGAATGAAGAGGTCTCTGTATTTTTTGGATGAAGATAAGGAATAATTTTATTTAATCATTATTAGAGTTAAAGGAAGCAGTTGGCGTTTTATTTCATCCAAAACAAGTGCTTTAATTCATCAGAAAAATTTATTAATTAGAACTAACTTTGCCCAAATATTACTGAAAAAGGTTATTTATTAAAACTAATTTTGACCCAAAATTTTACTACTGAATAAAGTATCTCTGTTTAACTATCAAACTAGAACAAAGCCTACTGAACATCTGAGGGCAGAAGTGTCATTATATGTCTTCAGAATCAATTCCTTAGATAGTATTGGCAAACAAGAGGACTCACCCACTCTGAGCTTGAATCTCTGAAAGGATTCTCGGTTTATCTGATCTAGAAGAGTCATCAGAGCAATAGCAAATTCTGTGAGAGCCAGCAAATTGTGAGCTTGTCGAGATTCATCCTGAAACGTTAAGCAAACGGTCAAGTATTTGAAGAATCATTAAAAAATATTTTTGCTTAAAAAGAAAATACTCAAGCTCCAATTCTTTTAAGATTGTTGAGTTCTCCATCATTCTATTTTGTGAATACTTTTAATTTTCAATAAATAAGTTAAAAAAGTTTTAATTTCCCATTTCCCTGTCTCTTTTGCAAGGGAAAAGAATTTTTCAATTTACAAATTTAGTTCAAAAATGGATACAGAACAGAGTAATTATAATCTTTCATTGCTTTGGCGAGGATAATTTTTTTCAAAAATATTTTTTCGGTTGATTTTAAAAAATACAACTGGCTTGAATGAAAAAGGTTGCGATTATTATTATTATTTTACAGATAAGAAAGTTGATTGAAAACATATTTTCAAAATAAATGTTTGTTAGAGAAATAAAAAATCGATTTTTATTTAAAATGTCTTTATTTTAAACTTGAAATCCCATATTTCTCATTATCAAGCAATAGGGAATAGTAAGTTTATCCTTTTAATGATTCACAATAAATTAAATTTTAAAAATATAATAGTAGTGTTTTTTAAACAAGTTATATAATCCTATAAAATTTCAGTTTTTTGACAAATTGGGAAATGAATGGAAAAAACTGTTCATAAAAAAGTTCTTTACATGCATGACACAACTTTTTTTTTTGTATGACAAGGCTTTTAAAGCAAATAAAAGAAAGAAACTACTCGTGCAGTATTAATCGTCTTCGAATTCGGGAAGAAATCGTTAAAAAATATATAGTTAAAAGGTCTTTTATAAAGCAAAATAAAAAGAGGCGATTTACTCCGTTTTCTTCTCTGCCCGGTTGCAGTCCTGCGGCGGCCATGTAAGTGCTCCCGATGGTCTTGATCTTTTCGATGCGGCTGAATTTGGGCTTCAGCAATAGCTTCAGGGTGAAAAAACAATGAGAGGTTATTTGCATTAAGATTAAATAAAGCAAAAGGGAATAATTTTCAAAAACACATCTTCAAAAATACTGAAATGGAGATATTTTAAACTAAATTGTATTTTCTTTTCATTCATCATGATAAATATTGGAAAAATTTTGAAATTTTTTTTTTTTCAAATTTAGTATGGAGCCAAAATCGATAAGTAGATAAATGGATACTTCGAATCTCCTTTAAAGTAATGGAATAAACATAGATCACCGCAACAGCGATGGAGGGAACTAAGGCTTAGTCTTAAATGCAATCACTGATCATGTTATTAATCCTTGCTGTAAAAGGCACGTCTTGACAGAGGTAGCGGGTACTCGATCTGAACTATTTGTATATCGACCAGGATAGCAAAAATCAATCACCATATTCAAATATCTCCTCCCCCCATATCTGAAGTGACTTTTGGTGTGATTCAAAATTTATATAACGCTAATGTACATGACACATAACGTACATTATTATAGACATTCTCGGGCGTGGGCAAAGCTGCCATCAGTGGGAAATTCGTAAAAAAATGATAGAAACAAGTTTCAAAGTTTAACCCTTTATCTACTGATGGTGCTTAAAAGTACCATTTAAATTTCGATTATATTTTCATAACGTCATGCCGACGATATTCTGAAAAACAAGGAGACTGTAACCAAATAGCAAGAAATGAACATAAGCTATACACTGAAGTGACAAAAGTCATGGGATGACTGTTAATATCGCGTAGGTCCTCCTTTTACCCGGCGACGTCATGGAGTCCACAAGTCGTTGGAAGTCCTCTGCAGGAATATTGAGCCACGTTGTCTGTATAGACGTCCATAATTGTGAAAGTGTGGATAATGCAGGAGTTTGGGCACGAACGGACCTTTCGATGATGTCCCATAAATGCTCGATGGGATTCATATCGGGCGATCTAGGTGGCCAGATCATGCGCTGGAATTGTCCGGAATGTTCTTCAAACCAATCGCGAACAGTTCTGGCCCGGTGACATGGCGCATTAGCATCCATAAAATTCCCATCGTTGTGTGGGTACGTGAAGTCCATGAATGGCTGCAAGTGATCTGCAAGCAGCTGAACATAACCATTTCCAGTCAATTGCACCAGAGGACTGAGTCCATGCCATGTAAAAACAGCCCACACCATTATGCAGCCACCAAGAGCTTGAACAGTGCCTTGCTGACAGTTTGGGTCCATGGCTTCGTGGGGTCTGCGCCACACTCGAACTCTACCATCAGCTCGTAACAACTGAAATCGTGACTCATCTGACCACGCCATGGTTTTCCACTGGTCTAGGGACCAGTCGATATGCTCACGAGCCCAGGAGAGTCGCTGCAGGCGATGTCGTGCTGTCAGTAAAGACACTCGAGTTGGTCTTCTGCTGTCTTAGCCCAAGGAAGACAAATTTCGCCGCACAGTCCTATCGGACACGTCCCTCGTACGTCCCACATTGATTCCTGCAGCTATTTGTAGAAGTGTTGCGTGTCTATTAACATTGACCATTCTACACAGACGTCGGCGGACTCGGTCGTTAAGTGCAGGTGGTCGCCCACTGCGCTGTCCATGATGGAATGGGATGCCTGAAATTTCATACTCTCGGCACACTCTTGATACTGTTTATCTCGGAATGTTGAATTCACTAACGATATCCGCAATGGAATGATCCATGTGTCTAGCTCCAACTAACATTCCACGTTTAAAGTCTGTTAATTCTCGTCGTGCCGATATTCTCGTGGTTGATATTATATATATATATATATATAATATCAACCACCAATTAATAATGAAATTAATTAAGATATTTCTATTAATTAAAATTTTCCTCTTGGATTCTCTGGGATTATTCTGCAAGGAAACTTAACTATTGGTGCAAAAATGAAGTTGGAAAATTGATGGTAACAGAATTCAGTAGATAAAGGGTTAATTGAGTTTAAAAGTAGGATAGATCGCCAGACAGATAATCGCTATAACTTTCACACAAATTGATTTTGCATTAACTTAAAATTCAAGCAATTACCTTTCTAAAGATATAAACTTAATTTTTGTTCTCGTTTTTCTTTATTTTCGTATTTCTTTATTTCGTTTTTGTTAGTTTGGCAAAGCACCCAATCAGCTGCTTTTGGCAGCGTTGAAATCAACTTTAAAAATTGCCTTTATTTGGATATAATCAGAAAAGTACCATTTTCATTTTTGTTTTTGTTTCGCTATATATACATTTTTGAATTTATTTCTCGAAAATTGTAGTCGACTGATTCGATTATATTCGTATACTTCAGTCGTATCTAACGATGCATGGAAATTTTCTTTAAAAAATTATTTCGTATTTATTGTTTTACTATTTTAAAAAGGCAATAATCTCTGAAATCTAGCTTTTCATCCAAAGCTGCTAGTTTAAACGAATCTATAAACATTATTAATTTCTGGCAATTTAAAAATAATTTTCTTTTTATCAAGAACACTTAAGTGTGCGAAACTCTCAAGACACCGGACCGACGGAGAAGTACCTTATCAAAATCGCATATAATCTCATTGAGCAACCTGAGGCATTCCAGTCCCTGCTTGTTGATATCCGTCTCATCGTAGAACTCCTTATAGTTCGGAATCGAGGCGAACATCACGGCCACATTGCGGTAACGCTCATGGTACAGTTCCTGGACGAGAATAGAAAGAAAGTGAAGAAGGAAATATGCTATTTAAAATAAATGCACAGTTATTAGAAATTATTGGAAAAAAAGGGGTAGGCGATATTTACTGTTTTTAAACATTCTATATGTGCAATAAGTTTCTTTGAAATAAGGCACAAATTGTAGCATAAAGACTTTGTATAGTGAAAAAACAAAAAAGACTTTACTTTTGATTTGTTTATAATCTTAGCATTTTTCTCTTCAATATGCCATTATTTTAATATCAAAATGCGAGGCCAAACAAAATATTTTATTGAATTAGAATGCTTTAGTAGACCACGCTTTTTCGAAAATTCTTGTTTCAAAATAACATTTTTCGGCAAGGTCTTCTAATTGTTATTTCGAAATTTTGATTGGCTGCTGAGACAGAGGGGTGGGTGATTTTTTACACATGGTGTATACCAGGTTTTCCAAAAATGGATTTTGAAAATAAATAATAAGTTATAGAAATAGAATGCGATAGAAATGTATCGTTTGCAGCCTTAGATGTAAGAAATCAGGTAATTTTATCGCACAAAATCTGAAATTTAGTTAATATTGCCACCATTATCTGGCACTAAAAAGTAGGAAAAACAAAAACTTGCATGAAACTGTTGCATGGATTGTTTCGAAAGTCTTATACGAAAACGAGGTATAGATGGCGATCTCAAGTGCTTTGTTTTAACAGCACCTGTTGCAGACAGCCTGCAAGGCTCTCTGTCAGTTGCGCTGTTAACTAAATTTCAAATTGCTGTGATAAATTTCCCTTATTTCCCAAGCGTAAGGCCACAAACGATACATTTCTATTTTTGTTTTAATTATTTCCAAAATCTATGAGTTATTTTTCGGACACTTCGTATATATGAAAGTAAAGATATGCCATTTTACCAAGCGCTCTTAACTTTTAGAGCTGTTACCTGAAACCTTCTAACTTTTTCATAATCTGCATAAAAAATCCTAAAATTATATTGATTTCTCATATTGCAAAATATTAACAGACTGCATCAACATGTTTATCTATTGAAACAAAAAGAAGAGTTTGATTTCCTGTTTAGTTACAATATAAATAGAGAGATAGAGAGACCAGTGAATGATCGTTTAGAACGAGCGAAGGACAGACGGATAAAAAATGATGACTTTCAAATATTATATTAATTGAATACTTACACTTAGCTTTTTAAAATTAGAGTTTTGTGATGTGTGCAACACAAATGAATATTTTGTATTAAAATCTTAACTGTAATTTATTTATATGCTATAAGAGCATAACCGACAAATTAATTTACTCGAAACAGTTCATCATGTAAAAATAAATAAACTATGAAAAAAAGCAAGACCTTCTCAGAGATATCGTTTGCGTGGTGAAAATTGAATTCAGCAGAGAGACCACGACTCACCTCCGTCTGCCTGTTGTTGGAGAGAAAGTGCTGGGCGACGTGCGCCGGCAAGATGTTCTCCAGCAGAATCTTGTTGATGCTGCCCATCGTCTCCACCTCGTCCTGCTCCACGCGGAGCTTGTTCTGCCAAAGGAAATCCGCGCGGGCGGTGAACTCGGCCTTGGGGAAAGAAAACATATCATTGAATTCTGTCTCACACAGAAATTGATATCTTAGAAATAACCATAGGGATGCACTTCCGGGCAGTAATTCCGAAAAGTCACTTTCAAAGCATGTGGGCTAATTTGTAACAATAAATTTTGATTTATTGAGGGAGCCGACTTACTACGATATATATAAGCCTCCTGAAATATACTGACAATTTTTTTAAAAATATATAACAAGAAAACGGTTAACTTTAAAAGTCTTATAGCACAGTTTTTGGTTTTAGTTCAAAAAGTACTCGATAGATGGCAACGTCAGTACTTTTTAAAATTGCTCTTTCTGCTTGCAAATTGTCAAAATACACAACCTCGAGATTGTTTCTACTTTTCCTCTGGGGCCGCTCGAAGAATGCGGTGTACCAGACAAATCCCCGAACACTTGAGGAACTTGAAGAAATAATCAGCGCATTGATCACTTTCCGACAGTGTCTATTAATTTTGACCTCCTATTGTGACGTGTAATTGACGCTAATGGTGTATCTTTGGAAAAATTGTATCGTAATTTTCATTTATTAAAAAAAATTTCAAAAAATTGAGTTGTGGTTTCGAGTTATTTTTTATTTACACGTTAGAGTTTACAATGTCATCTATCAACAGCACTTTGAACTAAAACCAAAATCTGAGGAAGGAAAAATTTATACTCGACCACATGAATTTTCTATAAGAATTGGTTTTTAACTTTAACCGTTACTCTGTAATGTATTTTTGAAAATAGTCAGTATACTTCAGGACACTCTGTATACAAAACACGAACGCAGATATCACAGAATTCGCTCTAAGGACATATTGCTGAATGGCAACAGCTGATTGAAAGCAATTATACGAATGTTTCAAACTGCTTCGTCGAACGTTTAAAAAAATGTACTTAATTAAATGATTCGCTAATAAGTAAAGTTACAAAATTATTAAAAATGCTTTGTTCGAATCGAATGCTTCGTGCTTTCAAATTTAATGTTCGTAAAATCTCTATTTAATAGAAAAAAGATGTAAAGGAAATTAAGAAATATGTAGCAAAAAATATCATGCAGAGCGAAAGTAGGCTAAATCATTGCTATGAATTACCTAGGGAAATGGATGTTAATATTTCCCAAAATTATTATTTCATATAAAAATTGTGTTAATACAAACTTTAAACACGAAAGATTACTTTTTTTACTACGATAGATTACCTTTTAAATGTAATATTCAATGATGAATTTCAAACTCATGCATTAAAATATTCAACTGCATGTTTTTTTCGTTCTAACTGTTAAGAGTTTTTTTAAAGTACTTTCTTTTGGACATTAATTCCGAAGTAGGATTTTCACTTTCGTTTTTATTTCGTAGTATATACACTTTTTAAAATTTGTACCCGTTATGATTTCTTTGATTTATTCATTTGCATTCACGCGGCCTTATCAAACAAGTCAGAACTTATATATACATTTACCATTAGTATTCAACATTTGAATGCCAATCATCTGGCAGAGCGAGCCAGTTGCGAGGCGTCTTTCGGTTCAACTCTTCACTGAGCAGTCGTCAGATGGAAAGTCACGCCAATGACTCTCATAGGATGCATATTTTATGAGACATATGGAATAGGAAAGGCGCGTCTTCGTGAGCTTGATTAAGGGAAGGGCAGTTACCCCCGGGCGCCCCAAAATCGAATAAAAAGTTTATTTTATGTTTCTTTCTTTAAAGAATTTTCAATCAGTAGAAAGAAAATAATAAATACATTAAAATAAAATTGTTTTTCGAAGAGGAAAAAACGAACAAAGGCACGGGGCACGCCCCTCCCACCCTTCCTTTCAAGTTTTGCATGCAATAACTAATTGAATATAAATATCCATCTTAGATGTCAAGTTTATCTTTAATACATGAACATTAAAATTACCCTTTTACTGGAATTGGATTAATGCATCGGTCTGGATACTTTTCGTTCTGTTAGAATAAATATTGGACCTTTAGTATTCCAATATTTATCACAGTAAAATGAGACTGATAAAATAATTACTTTTCTTAAACAATGAAGTTTGTTTTGCTTGTAAGCGATAAATTTAACAAATAATCAAATACTCGTAGATATGAAAATAATTTATGTGAAATTTGCAAATCTTTTATTTAAAAACATACCAATATTTAGTTTACAAATTATAAGAGTTTCTTTTCTAGACATATACTTAAAATACTAGCATTTTTACAATATTTTTCAGAAATTTGTAATCTTAAACTATAAGTCTGTTTAAGTGAACTAGCGTAAGTCTTCAGTTTCCCGCCAATAGTTAGCTTAATAAGACAAAGCCACTTCCCATTTAAATTTCAAGCAGCTCACTGTATTCGTCTTTCTTTTATTCAATATTAAAATCTCTTACCAAATTTTAACCAATAAATGTCAGACGTCGAACGACACTCACCGAAGTGTATAGAACAGGACCATATTTTACTATATCTTCCACTTCATGCTCATAGCACTGTTTAAGTAACCAGGTGGCTATAGTTGCAGGGGCATGAAGCGGTGTTGTATGTTCTATCAGTGAGGTGTGTGACTGTGCTCCCTGTAAAAAGGGGGCAGTACAAGCGAATGTGATGCGAGAGTAGCAAAAGTGGTACTCTTGGCCTTAGTTGGCGCTACTACAAAACAAGAGACACTGATTAGGTCTTGATTTAAATCGCTGACTGCCTCAGCGAGCTTGTACATGGCAAGTGTCATGAGAAACAGCTACAACAGATATAAGCTGAAGTGGCAAAATACTTCCGATTGTAGTGATGTGTCTTAATTAAAATTCTGCACATGTTTGGCGCCTCTTAGCCATTTATGGCCCTTGTGCCATTAAACTTGAACAACAAGAAGAACAAATCATTAATATTCTATAATAGTTATTCCGATTCTTGACGCACTTCAATTTTCCCATGCTTTTACTGCTACATTTTTGTTATTTCCATTTCATGTAATCACGTGCTCAAAATGACAATTTTCTGCGTTTTATTTGCTGTAGTCATTAACTTATTTTCTTAGTCCAGAGCTTTTGCAAATACAATGGCAAAACGTTATTAAAAGCCGATTTTTGAGATGCTCGTGCAGATAATAAAAATTTAATTTTTCACCTACGGATTTTTGTTGACATTAAAAACTTCATCCCCAAAACAACATCATGTTCTGACATAATAATACATCTTTAATGTCGGACAGTTAGGTGAAATCCCAGACATTAAATTATATCTAAACGGTTTATTTGGACACAAATATAACCAATATCCCTTTCGGACCAACCGGATGAGGCGGTTAGTCCCAAAAAAATCTTACTTGTCATATTAATACTTATCTCATTCGTTCGTTCTTTCGTGGCAGAAGTGAGATTATAAAATCAATTATACGATCGTGCATTGAAAAGACGAAGGGGGGCAAAACATTTTCTCCTAGAGAAGAATTTTCGGTATTTTCACTGCTGCACTGCGAGTGGAATTTTTTTTTATTAGAAAACAGTTAATCGCAATTCCAAAATACAATTTTAATCGTCCGTTTTTATTCGATACTAGGAATTATAATTAATATTTTTTCAGTTTTTACCTGTTTAGGATAGCTTCACGGGAGGGTTGATAAAGGCAGTTTTTTTATAATATATTTTTGCACAGTAGTTCGGGCCCCTTTTGCTTAGTGTCTACTAATCAGCTGATTTTACGTCGGGATCAGCACTTATTCTAGACAATTTAAAATATTAATTGTGTCCATTTTGCACCAATATGCTGTTTGGAAAGCTAATGAACGGCTAAAAAAAATTACTTTTTAAATTTCCGTACTGTCTGTCAACAGACATTTTCTGGCTAAAGGCAAAATCAGATTTTAAATATATTAGAATGTAGGGAAAAAAAGTTCAATTGAGAAAGCGATTTTTTTTTTAAATTTCTAAAATACTATTTTCCCTTCTTTTTTGTAACTGAAAAAAGATTGTACATTTACACTGTATAAAATTCTAATGAACAGCATATTTATTGATTTGCGCAATTTTTGTTCGTTATATAGAGGGCATTTAAAATTAAACATTTATTTAATTAATTATTTGTCTTTTTAAAAGTATATTTCGGAGATAAATGAATTCGAAAATATAATTCATCAGACAGTCCAGACGCATTTTCAAGCTTGATTTTAAAATTTTTTTTCTTATCATATTTGCTTCAAATGGCGGGAAACAGAAAGAAGTTTTCACATACTTGCCTGTCTAGCACCAGGAGGATAAGCATGAAGACGAACAGGAACAAGATGGCGTGCACAGACAAAGGAAGTTTGTAAAATCTAAGAAGAAAAATAAAATCCTTAATCCTTGTATTTTATAATACGCTGAATACAAAATAAATCCTTCAAATACAAAATATTTCCAGCAAATAAAAATATTCAACTGAAATAGAAAAAAATATGTCAAATGCCCATTAAAAAACTCTTGGAATAACTTTAATAACTCTAAAAAATAATTTATAATCTTTTAAAGATGAGAGTACTTTTAAAGCTAGAAAATTATGGAAGTGATGAAATAATTATGCTTTAAGTTGTTTAAAGTGATAAATATATTTCTGGAAAGATCAGGATATCTAATTTTTTATACATTTGCAAGGTCCTGTTTGTCGTATTAAGTAAAATACTCTTTAGCGGTAATATTTTACGCAAGAATATTTCACCGTAACCTGCGGCTGAATAAGACCAAGTTATGAAGCTTCGAACATTGCTATTTTAGATGATTTTACCGTTCACTTGGTCGTAGATCATACTTTTATATAAGTGGTCGGAAATGATCTTAAAAAATGAAATTTGCATTTATTGACCGAAAAAAAAATCTAAAATATAATTTTCTCAATTATAACATCTGACATTTGTAAGTTCATTCTGTACTTAAGTATCAGATCATGGATGTGCCAACGGTCGCCAACTACCTCAAGCCAATTTACTTAGGTGGCCAGAACTGTTTCCATTACATTGCATTGTTTGTTCGTTTTCACGTATAAAATCATCTCATGTCCATTCAAATACGCATTTTTAGATGAAATAATTTCATAATTTGGGAAATACGTCACTGCAGCTTTTTAGTTAGCAAGCAAATCCCAAATTTTAATCCTGTTAACGAGTCAAAAATTCAGAACAGAAAAAGCGCTTAATGATCTTCTGCGAAACCAACAAAATGGCTGGCGACAGTTAAGGTTTGCACAATTTTTTAAATAATGAGGATGGTTTGCCCTTATTGGTGGTTTAGCAACTCATTGGCGCCGCTTTAGAATTTGGCGATAAAGATCGACGGCTTAATACGTAAGTGCCGTATATTCCTATATCTAACGGCTTAAAAATTAGATATTGAATGAAAATTAGCATGGGCACCCTCTATATTTTCGAAGTTTCTATTCACAAAGAGTAAGAACTTTAGGTAAGGCAGATAAGCCTTGCTTGTTTCTGGCATACAATAGTTACCAAATATTAATATTTTTAGAGGAGTTTAACAGTTTTACTGAATTTATTGTACAATCCTTGGCTAGTTTCTTGAATATTTATCTCTGGCACGAGGTTATTAGAACCTGAAAATCAAATCTGCAATTTAAAAGTGTTTTTACCTACTGATTGAAACCTAAATTCGATACAGAACTATAATTTTATTTTTGAACAAATTCAAATATCAAATTTGATATATTTAAATCATTGCATTCTTGAGCGATTGCGTTTACATGTTTCTTAAAGTACACACAAACAGATAGGGACTTACTAATTAGATCGTCAATCTTTATCGCCAAATTTTGAGGCGTCGCCAATGAGTTGCTAAACCGCTAATAATGGCACAAAACCGGCATTATTTAAAAAATTGTTCAAACTTAATAGTCGTCAGCCATTTTGTTGGTTTCGTTGGCGTATTCGGTTTATCGCCAAATTTGAATCCGTCCCCAATGAGTTACTAAACCGTTGGCGTCGACGTTCTATTAGTATGCAGCCAGATGTTAAATTCCTCGTTTGTTTTGACTCCCTTGATCTACCAAATTTTATCCATGTAACTCTTCCCGCTTTGTAATTGTTGTTTTAATTTATATTGGAACAACCGGTCAATCAAAAAAGCATATATGTCGACATATTAGGTGTAAAGATCATTGGTGCATTGAATTCCATTCGTTAGCTCAATATTATTTTAACTATCTTAGTCACAGGCGAACACAGAGAGACACATTTTACGGAAATGCCCTTTTTTTTTTATCTCGGAAAAGTCTAAAATGCGGAGATTCGTGAAAATTTCCAATTTTTCGTCGATTTTTCGATGAAATCAATACTTTCAACACATCTCGTATACGAGGAAAAAAAAATTATAATGGAGAATTTGCGAACCCGAATTCTTGTAGAGGAAATTTTATTTCACAGTTATTACGATATGTCATTGTTAGATATGTCAATATGATAATTTCATTTGAATAGTGACTATTTAACACTCTACTAATCTGACTACTTAACACTCAACTAATCTGACTACTTAATCACGGTTTTTAAAACCCTTTAAAAATGAATTCTGTTTTAGTTAAGAAAATTCTTGTCTAAATAGACCAAAATAAATA
>JAOUZG010028934.1:388326-407153 GCA_026289955.1 Argiope argentata | reverse complement strand
TATAACACACACACACACACACACACACACACACACACACACACACACACACACACACACACACACACACACACACACACACACACACACACACACACACACACACACACACACACCCACACACACACACACACACACACACACACACACACACACACACACACACACACACACACACACACACACACACACACACACACACACACACACACACACACACACTTCAGCTCTATTTGAAAAAAAAAGTGTTTTTTAGATTATCTTCAAATTCTATTGCATCTCACGGTAGATAGCAACCGGATAATCTGCGTATGGAAAGGGCATGAAAAGGGTGCGCTAACATATTTATTTGCTCTCAAAGCAAGCATTTCCGTTTCCAGTTATCACCAGTGTGTAATTATTAAGCTGATTAAGCACCAGTATGTGATGATTAACTGTAAGTATTAACTATTTAATATTTACAGTTTATTTTCATCTAAATATAACTATCGGAGATGACGGAAGAAACGCTAAAAAGTACATCAAGTCAACACCAGTCAATCAACAAGGTAGAGGTGAGTTGTCACACAGCTTCCAAATTCAATAATAAAATGTTTTTGCTTCTCGTTGCCCCACACCTATATTGCTGTGCTGCCATAGAGCAGTGGTTTCTCTGGCGTTCCGGAACAATCAAAAGATAACGTCTTCATCCGGGTTTACTATACATTAAATCAATATAAAAGTTTTCGGCAGTGAGAGGTCTTTATTGCGAATATTTGTCGACCACAAAATTGTTCTATAATAAAGAGGGAGCTTTCAGATAAAAAATAAGTAAATAAATAATTAAAAAACAACAACAAAGGATAGGGACAGTCTATGCAGCGTAGACGATAGTCTCCTTTATTGAGTGACATTTTAGAAAAACATGATTCAACATTTTAATTTGTTTGGATACTGTGATGATTTTTTTGATTGATTTTTAATCCATAAAACATGGCTTCATAAAACTTTATGAAAATATTTCCTCGAAACTTTTTGCAAATAATAAATAAGGGCTTTTAAAAAGGAACATTTAAAATCCTTTAACTAAATTCCAAGTATCTAAATAATTCATATTAAAAGAAATAACTTTCAATAGTTGTCTATTAATCAAAAACAAACAAACAAAAAGATAAAATTTAATCTTTTTAAAAATGAAATTGATTTTTTCAATTTTAAATAACAAGTATTATCAAAAAATTAATTCAATTCCTGGAAAGGAACAAACGATTTATTTTATTTTAGTTACTTTTTTAAATAATTAAAATTTTACAATGTTGTTGTTCCAGTGTTCCGCTGTACAACGGAAGGAGGGGTGCATTAGCTTCAGAGGGTATGGAGCCCTCAGCACCCGAAGGCAGAAGTGTGACTTCTAGCTCACACACGTCACAAACCCTTTTTATGGGGCGGACTGCATTCATGCATTTCATTCATTCATCCACAGATCGTAATTTAGATCTGGAATAGAGAACGAACACCTCTGACCCAGTACCTCCAGAGGTATTACTCTCGACATGGAGGACTTTGTGATCACGACAGATTTAGTGTTATAACACACACACACAAAATCTTGTTCAACTTTTCAATCGTTAATAAAATAGTGTTTATTCATCATCTCAAGTTCAAATACATTTTTGTAAACTTATAGTGGATAAAACTTGATGTTAATACATTTTTTTAAAAATTATTAATTCGATAATTTGTCTAATTTTTTATTAATTAAAAAATAACTTTCCCGCCACCAAATGAGTTAAGATTCCAGTTTGGTTTTTCCCAAGCTAATGAGGTTAGACTTAACAAGTTTTCGATCGATTATTTCAAACGATTCTGTTTATTTTCTTAGTGTTTAATGCATTTAAAGTTAATAATTGTTTATTCAAAGGTTTCTCGGTTTCTTTTTGAAGTACTTTATTGCAATATTGAAGTATTGCGTTACCCCAACTGGCGTAGAAAATTCACGTGCACGGCAACACAAAACTTTTGCGTTGCCACAATTAGCGTTCGAATTTATTTTCAACGGAAAAGGACTTGATTTTGTTTTAGCCAGAAATAATTTTTTTATATATTATTAATATTAATTGTAATTATTTAATAAAAAGTAACTAAAATAAATTTTTCGTTGTTGCTCTATGTAGGAAATGACTTAATATTTCAAATTTTATTTTGCCTGTTCATTTCAGATAAATGAAGGTTAAAAAGTTATTATTTGAAGGATTATTTTTTTTCTAATCTAAATGCAGGTAAAATAATTTTATTGGAAAGATTCTTTTTCATCTAAGCTATGTTCTTGTAAACTACATGTAAAAGGCGAAATTTTTGAGGATTCGAGTCCTGAACTCGCAATTCTTTAGTCTCGAAGCCAATCAAGTGCCTCACAGCCATTGAGGTTGCAATTTCAAGAGAACAAAACTTTTAACAAAGAATAATAACCGTCGATCATAGATACTATGTAGAATTTTACCGAAATTCGTGCCCAGAGAATTTTTTACAATCGGAAAACTTCCTAAAAGAAATCTGTTTAACCTCTACATAAACAATGACACGCATAACATGCACATCTGAATTTTTACTTTTCACTATGTAACTAAGTTAAAGCCAGAACGTAAATATCTCACAGAATCTCTTCAATATTTCAAGTGTCCCTCATATTACTAGAGGAATAGAAGAAACAATACATGTTACAAATAAGATGTATCAGTTAATTAAGTTAAATTCGTCTATTAAGGGGTTAAAATGATGAAAAGAAAGGATCTTGTAGAAAATAAATAATAATATGCTTTGTAAATATGTTTCACAAAATTTAATTATAAGTCATATTAGTAGTTTAAATAACTAATCGAGCAGAGCCAAGTAGGAAATTGAGAAAAAAAACCCATTTGTAATTGGTATTTGTTTACAAAACGAATAATTTGTGAAAAATAAAATAAGTATTAAATTAGATTGAATTAAATTTGAAATTAAAATTAATTTGAAGATACAAAGGTGAAAAAAATATTTCAATTATAGAATTCATAGACCAACAGAAAAAATATTCGTGAAATTTCATAATAAAATAAAGCCCCTTTCAGTATTTGTTCATACTTTGACTTTTGAAAATAAGATAACATTGCATATGAGATAAATTTTATAACTGGATTTTTTTTTTTGATTTCTGGAGAAAAATTTAATAAAAAAGTTAGTAACTTAACCCCTTTATATACAATGATGAATTGTGCATTGGATTACTGCATTTTTAGTTTTCAGTTTTAAATTAAGTGAAAATATTAAGTAATTCAAAATGCGGAAACCACTTGTAAATATCCCAGTACTTAAAATGTGTTTTACATTATCATAAGAATAAAAATATCAATAAACGATCCAATTAGGATGTGTTATTTAACCAGGGAGTCAAGTAAATTTGTAAGCCAGGGTGTAAATATATTAGTGATGTTGAGCACTTTATCTTCAAATGAAGAGGTGTATAATGTATTTATTTTAAGAATAGAAATTTTCCTTCCATTGTTGTGATGTTGAGCGATTTATCTTCATACGAGTAGATGTAGAATGCATTTAATTTAAGAATAGAAATTTCCCTGCAAACAAGGCAGGATGATAAAAAAATATTTTAAATGTTCTAGATATAGTTCTCTCTCCAGCTTCTTAATGTGCAATTGAAATATTCTCCCATTCATTACTGGATATAAATTTTAAAACTTCACTATTCATAATGCAAGCCCAACGTTTCTATTGCAAGGGTGCCGAATATTATATGCTTCCCTAAATAGGAACACATTTTAAAGATTGCGCTTTACGACACAAAGGTGCACGACTGCATATTTTATTTCCAAATCTGAAACGAAACGAAGATAAATCTTTGAAATAAAAGATATTAAAGCGTAAGAACGGGGCGCAACATCATCCAATGCAGCTCTTTACGACCGAATTTCTCCAATTCTAGAAATACGTAATCGAAAACTGCATGATTCGAAATATTCAGACAGAGCCCGTTGCTTGGCAACAACATTAATGCTCTCGATTTCCATTTTTCATTTTTGGATATATCGAAAAGTTACTTTCGACGGAAGGGTGGAAACGTTTCTTGACTGCAAAGATTTAAAAGCAGGAAATATCCTCTTTTATACAAATGATTGCTCACGAATATTCCTTCCATTGAAGTGCCTTCCTTTAAGAAAATGCGCTCTATTGAAAAGAAGTATTAATAGAATGGAACCATTATAGAATACTCGTGAATTCAATACTCGAGCAGCGATCAACTTTTTCATAATTTGGGATTTTTTAAAGTATTTCTGGACAAAAATAATATCTCTTAACCTTTTCAAATTTGGATTAAATATTTCACTAATATTAGTGAGTATTCAAAAATTCTCCCTTTTCAATCTCGACAAATTCATTTTTTAAATAAATCATTTAAATAAACACATAAACCGAAAACGACATTTTTGTGAGGAATCGAGAGATCGACTCATTCAGTCACATGCACCAATGATTGCAAAATTGAATTTCACCAAAGTAATTTTGATTTCGGAAACACCATAGAAACAACTATTGCCTCACAAACAACACCTCAGAGCACACAATTTATTTGTTTAAAAGTATGCAAGGCGGCATTGTTTTAATTAGTCGCCTAAAGTGAGCTAATATTTTACATAAATCCAAATTTCATAATCGAAATGGTAGGCAGACCAACTATGCCATCATTTGACAGAATAACTTTTCATAGTCTAGTTACAAATGCCACATGCCAGTTTATTGCCCCCTATATCAATGAGCTAAATCAAAATTATAACCGTAAAAACTTTAAAAGGGCTTCAGTAAGGCACACAGAAAATTCTGAACGGCCGAACTCCCGCAATAGCAACACTGCTAGGAACTGTGGTTGAGAGTCATCACTAACCATGATACAATCATTTCTTTCGGAAGGAAGTCCCGCCATTTATATGAGAAGTCAGCCCCCACCCCACCCCACATACACAATTTTGTGTACTCATCAGGTTGGTGAGAATCAAACACCAAGCCGGACTATTTCCGTCCTCAATTGCGAGATGCCGCCCAGGGAAGGGTAACTATGAAAAATGTTATGGGGTGATTCAACCGAAAATTATAAAAGAGATGCCCTGGCTTTCCGGCACAGTGGCAGCGCGTCTTCCTTGGGTTCTGGGAGTTTTGGGGACGAGTCCCAGTCAGGGCATGGTTGTTCTTTTCTCTGCTATCTGAGATGCGTGACTGCGGCTCCCTGTAAAAAGGAGCTGTGCAAGCGACTGTGACGAGTGTGTAGCTAAAGTCGTACTCTTGGTCCTACTTGATTTCTACGTAGACGTATATCGTCGACAGATGCATCGGCGGGGCTTGTCCAGGCCAAGCGCAATAAGAAACAACAGCAGCAAATGGTGCTACAAACATAACAAAATCCTGTAAATGCCTTATGACAGACCTCACAAAACTATGGATTGTCCAGTTTTATTCTTCACCTTCAGTTACCTCGTGAAAGCTTAAAATACATTTCTATGCAGTCGATGAGTGCATTCGTGAACTCTTTTACCTGTCCATACCGACAGTGGGGAGGTGGATCGTGCTCCTGCCTCGAGAAGAGATTCAGAGTGTCGTTCAAAGTCACTCGAAAGTCACTGTCCTCGGGAACACAAATCACCTGTTAAAGAAGTTATGAATACTTTTATTCATATATATATATATATATATATATATATAGAAAACCCTTAAATAAATTTAAGTGCTTAATAAAAAGAATTAAATAAAAATGCGAGAATAAAATGATTTCTTATGAAAAAATATAAATATCATAAAAACCTGATTGTTATTTAAAATATAAAATTGTTTCATCGCCGCCAAATCCTAGGTATACTCATAAGATTTTCTATTTCCAAAAGGAAAACAAAAATAATCAACTCGAAGTAATGAGTTTTTAAAGTAAATTATCATTTCTGAACAATAACTCAATATTTATAATATTAAATATTGATCGAAAAGTGATTTTTGACAAACTATATAAAGTGCTGGTATGAAGCATGAAAAATGGAATAAAATATAACCTGATCACTTGAAAGAAAAAATTACAGAATTTATAATGTTGAATGGAATTATTAATTCAGATATTACGGCCATATACATTTTTAATATTTCACTTTTTTTTTTTTAAAAAAAAAGTTGCTATTTACTTAAAAAAATAACATTAATTAAATAATGAAATAAATTTATTTAAATAAAAGTTTAGGAATACTTTTATTAGTGTGTTAAGCAGACGACTTATATATTATTTATTAATTATTATTTTATTATGAATTTTCTGATCTATTATTTTTTAGACTCTTTAACAACCGATTGAAAATTGAATTAAAAATTAATCAATGAAGTTCAGAATATATTAAATAGTGAATTATTATTGGAAATAGAAAATTATATGTTATTTCACTTCTAAATACTCAGAAAATTAGCGAAATTTTATTCAAATTTCTACTTTACAAAGATAAGACAAATTCAGAGTAAATAAAAGCATGTAGCAAAATTTTTGTTTTAAATATTAAATTTAAGCGTTTACAGTTACAAAAAATATATATATATATATATAGGTATATGGATGATTTCACCTCATTTACTGTAATAAAGTTGTTTTTATAGAGATAAATTGAAAGTTTATACTCTTTACAGTCGTAAGCTTAACAGACAATTAGAAGATCGTTTAATTCTTAAAGTTCAATGTTTCTTTAAAAACTTTAGAAGTGTGAAAATAAGAAATGACAAATACTTCTGCACACTTTAGTCATATTTTGGTGGTGTAGGCTCATTGTGAATAAAATAAAAATTGTGGGAAGAATAAGGTAATATGGGAAGAATAAAGAGATAATACTTGCCATATTTATGAAAGAGGATGCAAAGATAAAAGAATTCGCGATGACAAAGAGAATGACACGTAGGATGTGGTTGGTGGCGACATCTGTTGTGCATGATCCTAAGGACTGATTGTGATGAGAAGTGCTGGTCCTGCTCTGCAACGACACAACTGTTCTCACAAACATAGCCGAACAACGCAATCATTCAACAAAATAAAAGTAGAATTAAAGATTAAAATGAAACCTGCTGTGCATATTTCAATGTATCATGTCAGAACATAATTTCTTGAACGGCCAAGCGCCACGTGCTCGTGCAAGTTACATTATATTTTTATCCATTTCCATCGTTTCATCGAATGAGTCACTTTAGTATGGCAAAATATCCAAAAAAACTTTGTCTTGCATTTATTGTTTAGAAAAATATCGCACTTCCTATTTATTTTATTTCATATAATCACGTGCTCAAAATGGCATTTTTCTAGGTTTTATTTGCTGTAGTCATTAACTTAAGTTTTTTTTATCACATCTTTTGCTAATGAAATGGCAACACATTATTAAAAGCTGAATTTTTGAGATGCTCGTGCAGATGATAAAATTTCAATTTTCTGCCAACGAAATTTTGTTGATGCCAAAAACAATATAATGTTCTGACATGATAAAAAGCTATAACAATTTTTTAATACTTAACACACTTTTAAAAGATAAGAAATTCAGGACAGAAGCTTATAAAAGTTATTCAAAAACTAGCGCGTGCGATCTCCCGAATATATATTTTTAATTTTCCTCTCCCAGTATAAAAATAAGGATATAAAATTACGGTAAAGCTTCGAATGAAACGATTGTGTCGAGTTATTTTGAGTGAATCTAACATTTTTACAGATTCAAAATTGAGAATTCGTATTTTAGACACGCATTTTATCGATTGATTGATACTAAAATTTGAAACAGAATTACAATTGAAGTCGCAATATAGAAATCAATCACTTAAATTAAATTTCCTTAATTTTAAATCAATATGTTGCATGCACGCGAAAGTACATATCGTAGATGGTCAACTATTAAATATATTTGGTTGGAAAGGACCTATACTTGTTTGAAATCGTTGTTTAAAAAGGACCTATACTTTCAATGCTAAACCAGTGTGACAGATTTCCTTGTACCTAGCTCTTTGGAGCTATCGAATTTCTTGCACTCAAACAACCGAATAGACAGATACTTTACTTACTTCTCAAATGAGAAAGTAAAAATATAATCAAAACCAAATACATTAGAAGCGATTTAGAAAAAATTAAATTGGTCTTCTTACATCTCAGACAAATTTTGAACCACAAAGTTCGTTAATTTTAATGATAATGCGTTTCATTATTATTAAAATGTACCAGAAAAATAAGTTAAGAAACTTTTCTTTGGGAAAGTTAGGAAAAAACTAAGCTGAAGTATATATATATAAAGTATTAATCTTTTGCAAAAGAGGAGCTATACGAAGATGCACCATTCAAGATGGTACATCTTTTTGACGTTTTATTTATTCATTTATTTTGATTGTTAAAAATACCTGCAGAGTGGTAAGAAGATAAAGCTTAAATTTTGAAGGAAATTCAACTTAAAATAGTTAAAAGTATTTATTTTTTGAAGTAATAAATAAGCCCTTAAATTAGCTGAATACTTGTGCATCCTGTTACTTTTCCGAGTGTGGAGAGTTAAAAATCGTTAATAACCAAGACCACCAAAGACAAGACAAGAGAGAGTATTACAATCAAGACAAAAGAGATGTGTTTTTTAAATAAGAGAATGAATAATTTTGTTTTAATGCAATTTAAATAAATTAAAAAAAATTTTAAACAATTATAGTAAATTTGTCGTCATAGGTTAAAAAAAGGTACTTCTCAATATTAAAAAAAGGGATATTTTTGTTTTAGTGCCATTTAAATAATAGTAAAGGAAATTAAAAAAATATTATAATAAATCTGTCATCTGAGGTTAAAAAATGCACTTCTCAGTACTAAAAACAAAAGGAATATTTTAGTTTAGATTCGATTTAAAAGGTAAATGTTAACCACATCAAAAGGCAATATGTAAGAAAATAACTTAAGCAATAAGCTTAACATTAACTGTTTACTTTAAAAAAATTCCTCAGTCTTGCTGTTATGTATTTTCTCCATGAATAAGTACAATTATTCCGGACCATGAAGTCGATCAATATTTCAATTAAATGGGATGCCGAGAAACAACTGCATATCCTTATCGAGGTCAGATGAAAAAAGAGCAGCTTGATTATCTCCAAAAGAGATTAATGGAAACTGGATCTTTTCATAATCCATTGATATTTATTATTTCATCTCACCTTCATATTTGGCTTTAAAAAAGGACATAAACACTCTGAAGTGCTTCCTTGGTGATGGAAGAAAGCATCTAATATCACTCAACCCCACCTCGAATCCTGCAGACCTGGACAGGCAGCACCGACTTACCCAACGAGACGGATGTGTAAAGTTTTCCCGTACCTGAGCCTTTTGGATCCAGACGACCAGCGTGAGAGTCGCTATCACCACGAAGGTGGAGGTCAGAGTTCCGATCAAAGGCACGGACCTGAAACAGAAAGAATTTGCAGCAATTTATTGGAAAATCGGAATTGAATCGAAGAATCTTTTCAATCGGAATGGAATCTAAAGCTTAAAATTTCTTAAGTTTTATTTTTTGAGAAAACTCCTTCTTTCTAACCACTAAGTCACAACTGCTTACTCACTCTCGAAAATCATTTCAATAAAACGCATATTTAAAGCAAAAAGTTAAAATAAAATTATTGACTTTCGAAAGAATTGAGCTCGTTCTTCATCAACAAAAAATATCGAAATCCTTTCATTTCGCCGATTGAGCTACCTGTTGATTGAAATTTTCATGACAAACTGATAAAATTCTATTTAAAGTTTTAAAAATCCATTAAATGTAATTAATGAATTAATATTTGAAAAAACGTTATTAACATCGTCATCCACTACAAGTTGAAAAAAAATGTATTTGAATTTGAGTGAATGAATAAAAAGTATTTTTTAAACAATTGAAAATTTGAAAAAGATTATATATCAGGGGGAGAGTATGAACTAATAAAAGTGATTGAAAAAAGTTTTCAAAACCTATATTTTGCAACTGTCATGAGTATATTCAATTTTCTTAAAATTTTATTTTCGGTTTATATGCACAACAGCACTCTTCTCTATTGAATGTACTGACAATTAATGAGCAAAAGTTTTCCGAAATGAATGCAGAAGATGTTTCAGAAAGCAACCCAAAGATACCACAATAGTTCACTGTTAAAGTCTTTAACAACAAAATCATCCTATTTTCATTTATTTTCAGTCATACCTGAAAGAATAAGCATTGTGTTTTAGATGCCTTTTCCTCATCCGATTGAAACCAAACTTAGATACAAAACTTTAATTGTAATCAGAATATCATATATCAAATTTCGTATATTTAAGTCATTGAGTTATCGCATTCACATGATTCCACGTGCTGCAACGAAATACGTTCGAATCCTTGCTAGATTCGGCTCAAGATTTGAAGGATGTCTTCAATATGCATTTCAAATCCGTGTACCGAATGTTACCCCATCCGTTGTTGTTGTTAGTTATGGCCCTTCAAGCCCACTGACAGGCCTATCAACGATTTAAACCGATTGAGTGTATCTCGTTTTTCAGTAGCACTAGAGCCTAGAGTACGACTAAGTTACACACACGTCGCAACCCTTTTCATGAGGCGGACCTCATTCATGCATTTTCATTCATTCATCCACAAATCGTAATTTAGATCTGGAACGGAGACCCAGTACCCCGAGTGGTATTACTCTCGACTTGGAGGACTTTGCGACCACCACAGATTTAACGAGCGTTAGATGTTACCCATCAAACTCCCTTCATAATCATGTTAATATATGTTGAACCAGCCAGACAGATTGACCTTATTTTAACCACTTAACTGTTATTTTCTTTATTATCTAATAAGATGGCACCTATCTTAGGAATATTTTCTTATTTTGTTTCAAATGAAAATCCATTGAATGCAGGACTTACAGTGGGACAAACAAGTGAGGATACACCTTACTTTTACTTGTTAAATCCAACTTTCAATCGAAATAACGCATTTACTAGAAGTGCTAACGTGTTTTTATTTTCACACGTAACAAAAGGGTTAATTTACAGTAAAAATAACAAAAATCAACAATAAAATATCAAAAATTAAAAATTTCACAAGTATTTGAAATAAATATAGGCAGATCTTTACCTCAAAACATTGAGGATACACCAATGAAATTTTTGTTTAACTACCGCTAGATTTTTTTTCTGCTTGCTACTATAAAAGCCTAAGTTTGGCCAATTTTATCTTAAACCTTTTCGACTGCCACTTTTGTCTTTTGAAGTTCGTTATGTGAATTTAAAGTTGCAATTTTAAATGGAAAATGGGTCCTCGGAGAAAGACCAGTATTGATGTAAGACAATTTATATGAAGGTTATTTAAGGAAGGAAAATCTTATCGTGAAATAGCTGAAATTGTCGGTAGAAGCCACTTGTGTATCCAGAAAATCATTGAAAGATTTAAAAGTGATGGATTAATTGAAAATAAAAGTGGAAGAGGGTGGAAAAGTATTCTGAGTGATGTAGCCAAAAGGAATATTTTGAAAGATATCAAGATTGATCCTAAACTAAGTGCAGTCAAACTAGCTGCAGAAACTTCTCGAATAATGGGCAGAAGTGTAAGGGCTAAAACTGTGAGAAATGTGATTCGACATGCTGGATATAGCAGTCGAGTAGCTAGAAAGAAACCTTTCATAAGCTTACCAAATCAGAAAAAGTGTTTGGAGTTTGCAAAAACTCATCAGTTGAAGACAGATAACTTTGGGAAGAAAGTTATATTTAGTGAGGAAAGTAAACTCAACATTTTTGGAAGTGATGGCAGTCGCACCGTTTGGAGAAAGCCAACACCGCTTTGGATCCAAAAAATATACTTCCTACAGTTGAACATGGTGGTGGCTCCGTCATGCTTTGAGGTTGTATGGCTTCAAATGGGGTAGGAAATTTAGTTTTTATAGATGGTTATAGATCATATGTTTTATATAGATATACTCAACAACAATCTTAAAGAAAGTGAAAAAAATTGGGTTTAAATGGAAATTTTATTTTCCAGTAAGACAATGACCCCAAACATATGGCACGTAATTTCAAAATGTGGTGTCTTTTTCACTGTAAACAGCAATTGCACACACCACTACAGTCCCCTGGCATCAATGTCATAGAACATTTGTGGGCCACACTAGAAATAGCGGTCCAAAAACATCAAATTAGGAACAAAGCCCATTTAAAGCAAGTGTTACAAGAAGAATGGGATAAAATATCTCCACATACCACCAAAAAATTGGTCGAATCGGTACCAAGACGTTTGTAGAACATTATAAAAGCCAAAGGACATGCAACCAAATGTTGACACTGTCTTTGTATGCGATATGTCACACAAATTTCATTGATGTATCCTCAATTTTTTGAGGTAAAGTTCTGCCCATGTTTATTTCAAATACTTGTGACATTTTTAATTTTAAATATTTTTTGTTGATTTTCGTTATTTTTACTGTAAATTAACCCTCTTGTTACTTGTGAAAATAAAAACAGGTTTGCACTTCTAATTAATGTATTATTTCGATTGAAAGTTGGATTTATCAAGTAAAAGTAAGGTTTATCCCCAATTGTTTGTCCCACTGTATCTATGTATGCCAAGTAATTTTCATACTGAATTATAATCATTATGAGTGGTCTATTTTAATCTCAAAGCTATCAAAATTTAATAAATCGATTCACGTACGGCATACGGGCAAAACTGTTAAGTGGTTAATAGATTTTGCTCAAACTTTGATGAAAAGTGACAAATTAAGACTAAAAACAGTGATCCAAATTTCATTTCTCTATCTCAAAGCGTTTTTGAGTTATATTTGTCATTTGAGATAGGCATTTGATAAAATTGTGCTTTTCGAATTCAGCGAGATTGAAAACGAGATTTATAAAAATCTAGAATTGAAATTTCTTGGCGATAAACAATACTTTCTGGATACTTAAGAAGTGGTATAATCCACGATCCAAGAATCCCAGGAGAAAGCAGGAAAAATCGCAATTCACATATTCTTGAAATATTTCTAATTCATTTCCTTTTTTCACTCCATCTTTTCTTGTTCATTTCAATGTATTATCGACTCTACTCCGCTATATCTTTCCCTATACAGTTGTAGACGGATTGAGAAGCTCTAAGCATATTTCTTTGATTTCTAGCAAACTGTCTTAAGGCATGAAATGTTCCCAGGGGATGCTTGCACGATAGTTTAACTCCAATTCTTCGAACAGCTGAAAGTGAATTTATTTGTACAACAGTAGTCAGCTGGGATTCGAACCACCTTTTGTAGTCAATCGATGGATTCACTAAAAGACTAATGATTTAGTCTCAAAGGATTTTCTGCGGTTTTACAATGTCTGAATAAATTTGATATTCGTTCTCGATTATTAAGTTTCGGGATTCGAAATAAGCGGCAATTGCAGTGTTTGGGGATGGTTTATTAACAGCTTAGTTTGGTATTAGATATTTAAGCGTAATAAATTTAATCTTCCGTTTCCTATCTTTCTTCTTCAAATGTAAATATTCTGTTAAAGTTTCAGAGAAGATAGTTGAAATTTTGTGTACGAAATGATTGCAATGAGATATTAATCTTTTAAGTTTTTTTTTAAATATTTATAAAACTAAATTTCTCAACATGACTAAATTTTTAGGCAGGTACCTATTGGTAATGTAAAAATATTTACATACAAAGGAAATGGGTCGATTCTTTGTTCCTAGAGTTATCAAATATGAGAAGTTCGTTTTTGGATAGTAAGTAAAAGCTTACTGAAAGTCTTTTTCAGATTTTTTTATATTAATAAAGAACAGCATTTAATCCTAATTTTAAGATTATAAAAAATGTAATGAAATAAAAGTTTAACATATGTTTTAATTAATTAATTAATTAAAACTTTATTATCATACAAATTTTTTTACTATTTTCATTTTAAAAATTGTTTTTTTTATCTTTTATTTCTACGAATTTTTTAAATTTTTAATGCATTTTTAGAATTAATTTTAAACCAGTTTTTTAATAATGGTTTTGAAATTTAAACCACATTTTTTTCATTATTTTTTTCTTCAATTATGGCTTTTTACAGGCATTAATATTGTGATAAAAAAATTCATTCGGGCATTTGGAAAAATAAAATCTCTACATTAATTTCGAAGTAGTATTTTCATTTTCGTTGATTTTTATATTAAAATAATAAGGATTTAGTATTATGCATTCATTCTCTTGATTGCGGGATGCAAAAATTCTAAAGAACTAAATGAAATTTTTGATGCTATCAAGGTAAATCTAAAACATGATCAGGCATTGATGTTTGATTTTGGAGATTCGAATTTTCTTTTTAATCCTGTGCTTCATGTAGACATGGAAATGAAAAAAATACTGACACAGGATGTGGATAACTGTAGTTAATCCATCATTAACCCTTCTTACTCAGAAAAGTAATCCGATGCATCATTATTCAATACACAAGTATTTGTTTTTTGCTCCAAATTTGTGTATGTGTGTTTAAAATCGAATTTCTCCGTCTTTTTACCATTCTGTAGGTATTTTCAATAATCAATATTGAAAAATAAATAAAACGTCAAAATGATGCACCGCCTTGAATGGTGCCCAAGAGGCATCATCGAGTGCAAAGGGTTAAAATAAATCTAGAAAGAAAAAATTTGTATCGAACAAGTTACACAATATGCCTTCATTCATCAAAGGTTGCATAAATCAAGGTTTTAAGAATCACTAAATAGCTTTGCTGGAAAATAGAAGTCCCCAGACAGCTTCTTTGGAAGAACCCATATAAACTAAACAACTGAAAAAAAACGTTATTTAATAAACATGAGTTACTTCTTATGCATTCCATTCAAATATAAACAAACGCTGTCGTCCTAGAAACGCAGCTTTAAATATGCAATTTTTGTTTATGTAAGGGAGAGACCATCTTTAATTAATATACCTATTAACTTGAACTTTTACTATGTCAACTTCCAATTTAAAATATAATTTAAAGTATTTTAACTTAAATTAGCTCGAGTGCATAGCATTTCTGAGGGTGAATGATGGATGATTGGTTCCTAATTAAATATCGATAATGCAGCATAATGGAGTAAGTGATGAGTAAGAAATTGATTTAGTGCATAAATAAGCAGTTAAAAAAACCTGTTATAAAATAAAAAAATCTATAATCTTCATGACATCTAATACATTCATTTTAATAATTCATGCTTTTTTTTATTTTTTTTCCGAACATAATAAAAGAATACATAAATAAAATTTTTAAGTAGCTTTAAAATTGTAATTAATAATAAAATTTATATCTTAAAAACTACTAAGCAAAACAAAAATTGAGGCCCAATAGAAAAAGCAACACTGAATACTAATTACTTTACTATCCATAATAACATCATTAATATTAAAGAATTTCGATATTCTTTCTCTCGCAATTAGTGTCAGTTGACGACCATTAGTACAAAAAAAATTCAGGTGCATTAACCACTTAACAGTTATATTTTCTTTACTATCTGATAAGACGACACCTTCTATTTTGGGAATATTTTCTTATTTTTATTCAAATAGAAATCCATCGAATGCATGACTCATCAACGTATTCGAAGTCATTTTACTATTGAATTACAGTTGTTATGAATGATTTATTTGTAGTTTACGACTATCAAAATTCAGAAAATCGTTGCACGTACGGCATACGGGCAAAACAGTTAAGTGGTTTATGGATCAAATGATAGAATATGTTCTGAAAATAAATATTGTCATTAAAAACATTCAGGTGAGCACATTTCTATACAAAAAAATTGGTACCTTAGAAAAAAAAGTATTGAAAAATTCCATGCTTACAAAAAAAAAATGCTTTAATGAAAATATATCGAAGAAACGATAGAGGAGAGAAGGGTGGTGGGACTCACGGGGCGAACACGAGAAGCTGCAGTCCGGCATTGCAGAGGAAGAGGAGGCAGACGCAGGCCATGGAATGGGCGAACTTGCCGTCCGGTTGGTTTCGGAAGGACCTCTCCAGGCCGGAGTCGTAGAACTTCAGCAGGATGGGATGCAGGTCTTCCCGCTTCTCGCACTGCCTGCAAGAGGAGAATTCGGATGCAGCAGGGTCGTCCGAACGAGGAATTTTCAAAGCGAAGTCATCAGCTTTGAACGGAGGAGGACATCAATCCGTCCAACGGCATCAGACGTTTTGATGCATCAAGTGAGTATGGCTGTTGCCTCTGGATATGAAAACGCTAAAAAATTACTTTGCCGAAGCTAAAATTTGACGAACCTTCGGGATTGCATAACTAGGGCCTATCATTTAATAACCAGAGGGAGAAAACTTTCTCGCATACCCTCCAAGGGATCTTGATGTGATCCACCCTATCGCAGGCGGGCCAAGAGAGACTGTGAACCTTGGATAAGGCAGAGAACTCCTTGCATGGCGCTGGCGTAGAATAGTCACAAATACTAACTTTAGGGAGAAATTTCTCACTTTTACATAATCTATTCTGCGATCCTTGACAATTATTTTGCAGATGAATCCGTGATATGCAATTAATAACATCCGGAAACCGACTTTTTGTTTTAGACGTGTTTTTTACAATCGACTGAAACAAAAATTTGCCACAAAACTGAAATAGAAGTCGCAAAATTGCAGATAAAAACTTCAGCATTAAGGTTCTAAATTCCAAATTCTTTTGTCTCTCGAACTTCTTTCTTAAATAATTCAAAGCATTTCTGAACCTGCTATTGCGAATATTTAGTTTCGGAAAATTCACTTCAAATAAACATATAGCTGTTTAAGCGGTATCGTATTTAACATTTAAGACGATAATCGTCGCTATCATGCGAATATAAGAACAAAGAGTTAATATAAAAATGCATTATTATGTTTGTAATGTGAGACTTAAACTGAGTGCGTTGGTTTTCTGTTCCTATGACCGTCTATATAGTCATACCTGTAAATAGTCTATAGTCATACCTGTTCATGTTTTATTTCTTCATAAATAAATTATTTGTTTTAAACTTTCATTTTGTGGGACCCTAGCTTTGGAGATTTTTACCTGTTACCATTCCACTGCAGCGACTCTGATGGCAAACAACTGAAATTCAAGCCGTAATATAAGATATCCCTCCAACAAAATTTGATATATCTTTAAGTGCATTTTTGAGTTATAACATATACGTGCTTCTGAGAGAGCAGACCAACAAACCGTTAACCTCTAATTGGAAATGAAAAAAAAAAAAAGACTTTTATGCCATATATCTTAATATACATAAATTAAGTGTCGCGTTGTTTGTCCGCGATGGTCTCCTAAACTACTTAACCGATTTTAAAATAATTTACACACCACTTGCAGTTTGATCCAACTTAAAAGATAGGATAGTTTATTTTTCGAAATATCAATTAGTTCGGGAGAAATTAATTAAAACTCCTTAATTTCTGTTAAATTTAAACCTGTAATGCTACTTTCCGAGTGAAACACGGCCTTCCGGAGAAGCGATCGCTTATGCGTCCCGTTTGGTCCCGTAAAACCGCGTTTTTTAAATTGCCATCGTTACGCGTCCGTTCAACTTATACTCAATATCGCAGTGGAATCGGATGGACTTTCGATCGTAGAACACGGAGGTATAATTGTTTTTTACGAAACATCGACGCAAAAATTAAATATCGATTTTTTAAAAAAAGGTCAATTTTGACGGGTCTATTTCTTGAACGGCCCTGTAAAATAGACGCTTAGCAGACAAAATACAGAAAATATGTTTCCTGAAAGACAATACAATGTAGTATTATGCAATACAATTTTTTAAAAAAACGAATTTTTAAAACTGAATTTTTGGCGAATTTTTTAACGAAGAGGCGAAATTTCGCTTTAATATTGAATTACGCCGAAACTTTTCAAGATAACTTAATCAATTTTTTTACATAAAATTCGATAAATTTTTCAAAATCGTGTGAAAGATTGAAAAAATCTGATAGAAAATTGCGCATTTAAAAATTATTTTGTCGTTTATTGGGTTTTCCTCTTCAACATTACAAATCTAATCCATTGATAAATAAAAACGAGACTAAATTTTTCTTTTGTATAATTTGGCATTGCTTTGGCACACCCTGATCAATTTTGAAAACAATCCACCAAAAATTACGCGTCGTATGAATTCATTCCGGGTTTTCCACCCCACATACTTCACCTGAAAGTTGGGACACCAGTAATACTACTACGAAACCTTTGTCCACCAAAGATATGCGATGGCACCAGACTACGAATGACTAGACTTAATAAGTATGTAATTGAAGCTACGATAATTACTGGATGTGCTCGAGGAGTGTTGGTTTTAATACCCCGCAGTCCACTAATTCCGTCGGACTATCCTTTTGAATTTAGAAGCGTGCAGTTTCCTGTAAAAGCTTTGCAATAACCGTTAATAAGTCACAAGGGCAAAGATTAAAAGTAGCAGGGATCGAGTTAAGAGGAGACTGTTTTTCACACAGCCAATTTTATGTAGCTTTCTCCTGAGTCGGTTCATCAAGCAGCTTAATAATTTTAGCACCAGAACCCCCCCCCCCAAAAAAAATGCTGTATACAAAGAAGTTCTTACTTAAACATAGGTATAACAATAAAATGTGGATGGCTTGCGTTTATAAAGAAAATCAATACTTTAAAAGGATCGTTAAGGACAAGGGTATATATATAAGGAGTCCAGGGGGCCGGGAACCTAACAATTTAGAAAAAATTATAGGTAATAAGTAATTATTATAGGGGATTTTTGTAACTAAGTGCACGAAGCACTGTTATCCCCCGCTAATTCCATTACCCGAGCAATGCCGG
>JAOUZG010028934.1:350183-377067 GCA_026289955.1 Argiope argentata | reverse complement strand
GAAAATTTAGATGCGCATTTTCCGAAGAGGCCGAAACTGTTAACTGAGCGATGCTCAAATTACATTTAAGGAAAACAGGAATTCTTTATTGGAACCACCAATGATATATAAATTCTTAAAATGGTAATAAACCTTAATTAAATGCATGTTTCGCTTCATCATCTTCCACGCTATTACGATTTTTACAGGCACAGAATTAAAAGAATCAATTTTTAATTAACTTTTCTTGTAGCTACTAATGATATTTTTGATGCAGCAGCACCAGTATTTCGATCATTACTTACAGGAGACAAAACAACAGCTACTCTTCAAGATATTCAGAAGAAAGGAATGAATAATGTTAAATTTCCATTAAAATATTTGATTGATGAAGATTGTTATAATATGGTTAACGTAAACCGATTACATTTTCCTTTAGTTTTTGCCCAGAAACTATGGAAGTCGAAGATCGGGTCTGTAATTAACTTTAATCAATTTGGTAAATTATAATTTTATGATAGTGACTATTGTTTCTTTTAAATAAGTATAATTTCTTGAGAAAAAGGAAAGGAATTCTTAATCAGATGGGGATCATAAATATATAAAATTAAAAATGAATGCATGCATGTATTTTTCTATTTTCTATACACATAAGTATTCCAAAAATATTCAAAAGCTTTTCAATTTCTAAAGCTTATGGAATAAAAAGAAAATTTATTCTGATTTTTATGAATACTTATTCGAAATATTTCTCATTAATAATTCCTTTTAATTAGATGGCGCACCCGTCTAGATGAACTGTTATCCTGTAAATAGCACTTCAAATTTGCTAGTCATATATCAACAAAAATTATAGTAGAAAATATTATGTAGAATGGTAGAGCTTAAGAAATAAAACAAATTCTTATTAGTCATGTACAAGATGTTAATTCATTTTATCTGAATCGGATCAGGTTGCTATATTTTAATGTACTGTGATAAAGAAGTAGAAGTATATTTTTTTGTTATTATTTATCTTCGAAATAAAGCAATTTTAAATTTTAAGATATACACAATAAAATTTATGGAAAAGGGAATGATATAGTCATGTCATCAATCCAGTCAGGAAAGGGAGGTAAAGAAATTGGATCATAATCTCATTGCTTTACATTTTTCATTTATGATACGCATGTACATAAACTTAGTTTTTACTCTTTTTGAATCGACATTTGTGGTTTTTAATATGTGTTTATTGTTTCCGTCTTTGGTTTGCTCCCATTTCATTTTATAAGGACAGTGAATTATAATAACAGTTCATCTACTCAATTCTGATGCAGGAATCTATATGTGATTCAATTTGAGCAACTCTTGTAATTACATAAAAAATACACTTAATTTTAAACTCAAAACAAATTTTTAGTAAATTGTAACCACATCATCTACTCTAAGACTATAGTATATCATACTTTACTTCTTATTTTCTAAAGTATTTAAATTGTTTGCCTTTTCTTAAGCTATTTTATTGATTAAATTAAACACAAATACTTGTTCATTAACTGCAGCTACATAGAGATTTCTCAAAGTTCAACAAATCACATTCATGCTGATACACAGCAAAAGTATAACACATTTTTTGATAAATATTTAATGAATAGGGTGTCCAATATTTTTAAGAATCCAAATTAAGTATCTGCACCAATACACTCACTCATCCTCTACATTTAATTGTTATTCTATATATTAATCTCAGAAATATATTTGAAATTGTAACCTTTTACCTCAAAAAAATAATAATGTGTTAATATGTTATAATGTGCGACGTGCTTGATTTTAAGGTTTTTTTAGTTTATATATATATATATATATATATGCGAATTATAATTTGTTTCTTGAAAAATAGAGTATGTTTTAATATGCAAGATGAGATTGAACCGTGAATTTTTTGATATAAACTCATATTAATATTAAATTTTTATTTATAAAAACTTTAAAAAATATTATTAAACTCATGATTTGAATAACAACTTAAATAATTAAGAAAAACCACAATCTAAAGCATATCAGTCTTTCAATGAATTTTTCAAATTCATTCTAAAAACCTCAAATTACTTTAGATAAAATAGCTTTCTTGTTTACAGATAAGTGTTTTATAAATTCTACTGCGAAGTTAAAATTCAAAATTAAAATATAAAGGAAACACTTAACAGCTAAAAAATATGGAAAAGACCAATGAATTTCAGTGATCCGGGTGCTCTGGGTTCGAGTTCTGGTTGAGGGCATGGCTGTTCTGTCTGTGAGACGTATGAATGTGCCCCTCTCTAAAAAGGGGGTTGTGCTAGCGAATGTGATGCGTGAGTAGCTGAGACTACACAGGCCACATTTGCCGCTACTTAAAACATAACACGCACCCTCGGCTTAAAATCGCTGACTGCGTCAGCGAGCTCGTCCATGGCAAGTGGCCACTAGAAACAACAACAAAAATAAATCTCTTTTATTAATACAGATTAGCTGCAATTAAAATATACGCGTTTGGCGTTCAGTTACGAAGAAAACACCAAAACAAAAACAGCGCCATTCGTATACACGCTATTCAGAAATAGAAGAATCGAACTATAAAAGAAAAGTTTTATCATTCATAGCCTGATTAGTAGAATTGTCATAGAAATGAAAAAAAGTATGTTTTAATAGAATTGATGTAAGGTCCGCCAACTTTGGTAACCCTTCTCACCTCACATAGCAACCCTTTTTGTGGAGATACGCAAGAACGCGAAGGGAAAAGGGTTGTTTGAGGAGAAAGCAACCAGAGAGTCGATGATTGCAGTGATGGGAGTGACGGATTGCAGAACGAAGGAAGAATGTTAAGAGGTGAATTTGAGGAAAAGACACAAATCATTCTGGAACTGATGAAGCAAGAAATAAGAGTTCAGTCGGAATCGAGAACTGATGAAGCGAGAGAGTAGAGATCAGTGTGGGTCTAAGACTGAAGAAATTGATAGATGATGGGATGGAATGGTGTGCCTTTCGTATTTTTGTTGTATGTGTGAGCTGTGTCCCGTATCTACATGTTAATGAAATTTTGGGACTAAAATTGGATGTGATCACTGTCTTAATAGCTCACACAAAAGAAACCCCACGTCTTACAATTGACTTAATTTTAATTGGTATTTAACACACATACAAATTTCGAGTAGTTGCATTTCAGTTTCATTATATGATTTTTTTCGCATTTTAGATTAACTTTTTGTTAAATTCAGAATTTTATATGTTATTTTTATAAGATAATTTAGTTTACAAAATATGATCATTTCATTTCATTTCAATACATTAAATCATGGTTACATCGAAAATGACTTATTGATTTTCAGAAGCCTGGGTCAGATATGCAATCCTTTAGCTTGGCTAAATGAACCAAAATGGCAGCTGACATAAACTGTTTTCATTTCCTAAAATTCACAGGAAAAGTTTAAAAAAAATAGAGATATTTGTCATGTCAGATGATGTTGTTTTGGGAATGAGGTTTGTTGCCTCAACAAAAATCTGTAGGTAAAAAATAAAAAAATATTATCTACTGAGCATCTCAAAAAATCAGTCATTCCATTTACAAAAGCTCTGATTTTTAAAAAAATAAGTAAATGACTACAGCAAAAAAAAATCTTGAAAAATGTTATTTTGAGCACGTGATTATAGGAAATCAAATACATAGGAAATGTGATATTTTTTTAAACAATCAATGCGAGACAAAGTTTTTTGGATCGTTTACTATACTAAAGTGACTCATTCAATGAAACGATTAAAATTAATAAAAAATATAATTAAGCGTGGTGCTTGGCCGTTCGAGAAATGATGTTCTGACATGATACATTGAAATATGCATAACAGATTTCCTTTAAATCTTTATTTACTTCTATTGATAGGATGTCCAAAGAGATATTGGTGGCTAGAACAAATACATTTTAAAAACTTTACAACAAAAATACATTTTTTGTATCTCTAAACACTTAGCTTTAAAACAGAAAGCATTATACAAATACGCGTTTGATACATGAGTTGAATGACGGACTTTTCAGTTTTAAATAAATAAAGGGAAAATAGCATAAAATTTTAACTGTAAAAGTAAAAACGCTTTAAATTTCCTTAGATTTTAATAGGAGTTAAAATAGCAATAAATGTCTTTTGAAAATGTATAATCTAATTAGGAAAGGAATTAATTCACAGGTGAAATGTTTAAAGAAATTTAGAAGAAAAATTTCTGAATCTATATAAATTCCGAGGATTTTTTTTAAATCTAAAAAAATAGCACGATCTCAAGTAGCTAAGACAGAGCTTTATTTACCATTTTTATGAAATATAGAGCGTTTTACGAGGTCGCAATTTGATGCCATTCAGAATAATGCAATAATGCGATAAAAATACGAAAAAGATTTATTCTCTACCACCGTCACGAAAGCAAGTGGCGATGTGGTTTGACAAAGTGTTGCGGCTTATATCGATTATTGATTGAAAATTCGATATTTAGCACACTGGAAGAAGATGAAAAACAAGCCCGGTAATATCGGTAGCTTTTGTGGAAACGCAAGGTAAATGGAGAAGGTTATTATGCGGCGAGGCACGAGAATTGTTCGCGTTGAATGTAATGTATCGATGGCTATTATGTTTTAGAGAAGCCTTTGAATCGATAGCGCAATAAAGGCGATGATGATGCAGTACTAACCAACTCTTTTCCTTTTATTCTTACCAAGCAATGTGATGACATAAAATTAAATGAGGCGTTTTGAAGTCTAAACGGTGAGCACGTAAATGGTGTATTAACGAGGGTAAAGTATTAAATTTCGATGTTTCTCAAACTAAGTTTTTTAAGTTATTTGTTTTGTTAACGTGATCGAGAAATTCGGCGATTTATTGGGTGCTAATTTTCGCACTTACATTTCACGAAACGTTTTCGAAAGAAAAAATAGTTGGTCATAACTTTGGTGTTTAGAAAATAACTTAGTAAAATAATAAATTAAAAAAAATATTAACTAGTAAACATGAAAACAGAATTCAAGTTATTTTTAAATAAAAGTTATTGTTAAAAATACATGTGATGAAATTAATTGCATGTGTATTAATAAAATACAAAATTTACTGAGGATAAATAATAATTAAATAATTATAAATTCGATGAAAACAGTTTTAATAACACAATTTTAGAAAAGGGAAGTTTTAATTTCAATTTATACTTTTTACATACAAATAATAATTCCTTATTATAAATATGATGGGTTTTTAGAGTTTTTATCACAAATTTTTTAACAATTTGAGAGTGTATAAGGCATTAAAATTGAATCAAATCTATAAGATCATAACTGACTTCTGAATTAAAATAGTTTTTTAAATCTAATATTAAATTAATGTTGATATTTGCAATGGTAAGGTATCTGTAACTACATTGCCAAACATACCTCGTTACCAAATATACGTCGTTACATGAGTCACATAAAAAAATAGTATGTTAATTATAGTAAAACATGAAAAACCATTAGCAGTGGTCTCTCGTGTATTTTTCAATAAATTTTTCATCCCCTTTCCTCTGTACAAAATTGTGGACCTCAGGTGAGACAACGAATACTACGTAAAGAGTCGGTGAACGATAGTTTGACTTGCATAAAGTATTTTTGTTGAAACGGTTGGAGGCTGCAGAAAATTCATTTCGTTTGGAGCAGGATTAGAGCATAATGAATAGGCTAACTTTAATTATAGAAAACTCTATGTATTATCATTATATATTAGGATAATCTATTATTATTCAGCATATTATTCTTAATTCCCATAAAACTTTATAGCTGCAATGTCGTTATGTACAATGCTTCATCTATCGTCAGCATAGTATTTTCGGCACACAAGAGTTTAGTCAAGTAATTCCTTTATATAGTAGAAATCCATCATAGATTTTATTTCATGTATAATTAAATCCTTATAGAATCATGGAATCAACCATTGAAATGAGTGGTTGATGTATCTTCTTATTCTGTGTAGTATCATGTAAACTGTACAGATAACAAGTAATATAAAAAACAATTTTTTAATTTCAGTTCTTACTTTGGATATTAAGAAACATTTTAGTTACTTTTTATTAAATAATTACAATTTTTGTTCCCCTGTTCCACTTTACAACAGAAGGAAGAGTGCAGTAGCTATCCGAATAAAGATCACCTTTGACTCAGTACTCCCAGTCGTATAACTCCCGACATAGAGACCTTTGCAACCAGGTTCGAACTCGCTGCACAAGAGATAGGAATCAAACGCCCAAAGAACCAGGCTATCCCTACCTAGCAATAACAACTACTATAAACAACTATTATAAAGGCGGGAAAGTTTTTAAAACTTGAGTGGATGAATAACAAGTATTCTATTAACAATTGAAAAATGTAACAGATATATATATATATATATATATATATATATATATATATATATATATACAAAACAGATATGTAAGTGAAAAAATGAGAAATCCGGCCTGATGACTTTCTCAAGGGTCACCATCAAGCAAGGATTCCAATAAAAAGTGGAATTTTTTTCTGTAAAGAGTTAGACTATTGTCTAAAAAATTAACTCTTTTATGACCCGAAAAATTCCAAATTTTAAAGTAGAAGAGAGGCATCAATTTTTAGCACAAAAAAACAAAAGACAGTTAGAAAAAAAGGACAATTAGGAAAAAAAACCTCACAAATAAAGCAAATCTGCAACTACAATTATTACAGTAAAAATCTTGATAAAATTAATGAAACAGTATGTAATTGCAACACTGATAGATATAAGGAATTTGTAGATATAAATAAAGGTCATATTATAACGGGTAACTTAAAATTAATAGAATCAGACGCATTAAGAGACTTAATGGAAAAGGGGACTAAATTTAGATTAAGAGAAAAAACAAACAATAAAAAAATCTTAACTTCTATTTCTAAAGATTTCGATATTTTTATAGCAAAACTATCTAGAAAATACCATTGGCCAGCTGAGGGTTTTGGAGAATGGAAAGGGAGAATTATAGAAGAAATTAAAATAAATATGAAAGAGAATAAAAGGGGAATTAAAGAAAGAGGGTTTCATTCTAATAAAACAATAAAAAGAGAAATAAAAAATCTAAAAGAGAAATATGTGATTACTGTAATAGACAAATCAGCAAATAATTTCTGTATAATTTGCAAATATTTCTATAAAGAACTTTTAATTAATGAATATAAATCTAATGCAACATATATGATAATTAATCAAGAGAAAAAGGAACTGGATAAAAGAAAGTTAGTTTTTGCTAAAAAATTTAAAATTAAAACATGTTCACTTAATTACCCTTATTTGTTACATAAAGTTGAATTTCATAAAAAATCTTTAAAATTTAGATTTGTAACCTGTAGCACGGGTAGTTACAATTACTTCTCGGGCAAACATTTCTTCAAATACTTAAAAATTATTCTTAATAAAATTAAAGAAGAAGATAATTTTATAACTAATAGCAACAAAGAAATATTGAACTTCCTTAAAAATGAAAACAATTTTAATGTTAATACTTATGACTTTGAAAACCTTTACACTAATCTCCCGCATGAAAAATTAATAAATGTCTGTATGTCTTTATTTGTGGAATATTTAAATGAAAATATTATTACTAAAAATAACTGGTTGGAACTATGTAGATTTAATATTTCTGAAAATTACATTTTTAATGGTATTAATTTTTTTAAACAAATAAAAGGTATTCCAATGGGAACGTCTTTTTCAAGTGTCCTAGCAAACATTTTTTTTACATTACTATGAGAAAAAAATCATTAAGCTTAACTTAATTAACGGATGGAGGTACATAGATGACCTCCTGCTAATTAATGTAGAGAATACGAATGTAATAACAAACTGCTATCCAAAAGAATTAATTCTAAATAAAACAAATGAAAAATTAACCGAAGCTAATTATCTTGATTTAAAAATTAAAATTGCTAACGGTAAAACACTGGTGGGTTTATATGACAAAAGAGACGAATTCAATTTTAAAATAATAAAACTTTTCAATTATAATTCTAATTTAAACTCAAAATTTTTTTAAAAATATAATCTTTTCACAATTTAACAGAATAAAAAATATTTGTAATAATAAAAGATCTTATATAGAAGCTACAGATTGTTTTTTTAAAAAAAATCTAGCCAATAATGAATTTCCAAGAAATTACTGTAATATTGAAATTTTAATTAAAGAAGGTTTAGATCTCTTCGTCTAACCCACTAGTAGGCACAGAATTTTACAATAAATTAACAATTTTTAAGAAGATAATTTTCAATTCCCCGGGGTCCGCTATGCACTTGCTTCTGCGTTAAAATTTACACTTACATCCAATTTCAATAGGACTTTCCCGTGCTTCTAAAAATCAGAGGAAAATACAAGTAACTTTATTTTATCAAAAATCTTCTCCCTATGTTTGCCTTTTATCCATGAGATTGTAAACATAAAAAAACTTAAAATATTTTGAATTAAAAAAGCCCGAAATCGAATAATCTACGCACTCCTTAGCTAAAACTTCAGTCTTCATCTCGGGGATGGGGTTTGACGACCTAAACTAATCTGATTGGCCAGAACGGCTCTTCTCCAGTATTCTTCCTGATTTGGCATTCGCCTTAATTTCTTCTAATCTGTTTCATTTGCTCTTTATCACTGCTTGGGTGCACATCTCTCTCTTAAGGGTATGTTCTAGACTTCTTATTTTTCTTATTTGTTCTTTTGCTAATATTAGTTTATTTTTTTATTGTATTTAGTATTTTGTGATATATGTTTTTTCTTCAATCTTGAATTTTATTTGAGAGTCTTTTTTTCTAATTGTCTTTTGTTTTTTTCTGCTAAAAATTGATGCCTCTCTTCTACTTTAAAATTTGGAATTTTTCGGGTCGTAAAAGAGTTAATTTTTTAGACAATAGTCTAACTCTTTACAGAAAAAATTCCACTTTTTATTGGAATCCTTGCTTGATGGTGACCCTTGAGAAAGTCATCAGGCCGGATTTCTCATTTTTTCATTTACATATCTGCTTTGTATTCTTCTTAGTTCCAATATGTCTTTAGGCATACGCGCTCTCTTAATACATTTGTGTATCCTTCTAATTTATTATGAAAATGGCAATTTATTATATTTACCTCTTTTAAAATTGTATCAGTATATATATATATATATATATATATATATATATATATATAGGAAGAGTGTGAGCTAATAGTAGGAATTGGAAAAGTAAAATCTTCCTTCCTTAGCATCAACAACAAAACAACAAGCGATTAAATATTCGATAAATGAAAAATGATTTGCATTCCGGACCAATAACAAAATGTATTACTGAAATTTTTTTTAATATTTTTTTATATGGAAAACGATTTCATGGCAAAAAAACTAATATCGTCACGAAGAATTTCGATGAATTTTAAAAAGGTGTAATTTTTAAAATAGTATTTCCGAAAGTGAAATTCAAATAATATTAATAATAATAATAGTAATTAATGAAAGTTTTTAGGAATTTCTCCTTGATGAGCACTTTTACTTTCAAAAGGATTTTCTGCAGTTCTTAATACAACGGCTCTCTATTCGAAAGTCAATTTTTTATTAATAACAATATTATTGAGTTTACATTAAAAGTGATTTGTGAAAAAAGAAACTCTTTGTAAGTAAAATTTATATTTTTAGAGATTTTGTTAACATTTATGTGGATTCCTTTTTTTTCAACTAGCATTATTTTTTACTAACATGGGATGTATTTTTCATGAATTATTTTCTTCACGGCGCAACGTTTCCCTGGTACTTACGTATTAGACCGTCCAACTTCATCGCCAAATTTAAAATTTACCGCCAATTAAAGCAATCTGGCAATGGTGTAATCCGTAGATCTTTATCACCAAATTTAAATCTGTCGCCAATGAGTTACTAATCCCTTTGTCGATCATTGGCGAAGACGGTCTAATATGTAAGTACCGTTTCCCCGTTTTCTCACACACGGTAATTGACATCCCGGCCAGATGTAACGCCACCAATTTTCTCATATATAGTTAAGTTCCTACCGACCACAATACGTGGAACCTTCCACTAGTAGAGTCATTTGTTGCATCCGGATAAAGGGCCACAGATGGACGCCTAATCATTTCAAATAGATCCATCATGTCTTCAAAGGAGAAGAACGTCAAAACATCTAGATGTTAATTTTTTTTCCTTATGAAGGACTCCTCAAAAATTCAAGAAACGATCAATTATCAGAAAATATTTTCATTAAATGAATTGATAATAATTGATTCGGGAGGAGTTAGCTACAAAGATGGATCATAAACAAACATTTCCAAGATCGACTGAAGTGATTCCGAGTGATTCCAGTTTCTGTGTTAGGACCCATCCGATAAAGATCGGTAGATTTTGGGAGCAGCTCCTGGAGTAATCATTTGAAATAATTGTCTGTTTGCTTCTTTTTGGGGTTTATTCACCGATTTGAATAATGAAATATTTCTTGATTAAAAATTCAACTATTGTGGGAATTTTGGGTACTTACGCATTAGACCGTTGACGCCAACAGTTTAGTAATTCATTGGCGACGAATTTAAATTTTGCAATAAACCGCCGACGCCAAAAAAAAATATGGTAGGCGGCAGTTAAGGTTTGAACAATTTTTAAAATAATGGCGGTTTTTTGCTTATATTAGCAGTTTAGCAACTCATTGGCAACACTTTAAAATCTGGAGATTAAGACCGACGGTCTAATACGTAAGTACCGAATTTTGTAAATAATATTAGCCAAATGAGAACAAGTTGTATTTGTGTATATATAGAATTTTGTGTAAAAAGGAGTTGTTTGTGACCTTTGTCTTATTTAAAAGGTTAAGACCAAGAGATTGCAACAGTTTTTGAATTTAATTACGCTTAAAGAGATTATTTCAACTGTGAAAATAATTATTTGTCGCCAATGTATTAAAATTGCATTTTTTACCTATAAAATTAAGCAAACACAGTTCTGATTTAAAGTTGTTACACAGTTCTGATTAAAGTTACTGACTGATTCTTTTTGACATAACTTTTCCGCCATAGTTCTGAAGGACCCTCTTTAGTTAAAGGATTTTTTTTGGATAACCTTATTCGCTAGCTCATTATTACCTTTTTTTAATAATAGTGAGCCTTTTTTAAAGATAATTTGAGAATATTTTAGTATCAGCCACGTGATTTTTTTTCCTCTTTTTTTAAATTTGAAAGTTTCTTTCCTTCAAATTTTCACGCAAAGAGCAAAGAAAGCATTCTATTTCTATAAAAGTTTACATCAATAATTAAGATATGGATTGAACTTTTATATTAAAATCCTCTTACGTTATTACTCCAATGACTTTTCAAATTAAAATAATCAAATAACGAATCAAGGTGTCAACTGACTTACATTTGACTAATAAAGTTTTAATTTTTATCAAGATTTGATAAAAAAGATGGCAATGAGAGTATAAAATATGATGCAGCTAAAATATCTATTGTATATCTCGGGAAATAGTTTTATTTAGTTGTATCTTTAAGTAAAAGGAATTTTAGATTTTTACAGTAATTACATATGATAATTATTACATATATAAGTAAAATACAAATATTTTTTTTTGCCTTAAAAAATCATAAAGTTATAAATTAATTTTCCTTTGAGTTTTTTATAGCATGTTTATTAAACTTAAAATGAAAGTTTCATGATAATAGCTATTAAAAAGAGAAATTTTGTTTTAAATATCTAATGTACCTCTAAAATAAAAGACAAAAATATTAAATAATATATTGATATAATATTAATATTAATCAATGCATTTTTATTATAAAGTCCTACAATTGGTAATCCATATTCAAAAAGATTCTTTTAAAATAAAATGTTAAAATGAAAGTATAATCAATATAGAGAAAAATTCTGCTGTATTGGAATTTTTAAGTTGACCTTGAGCTGTAAATTAGATGAAAGAACATGACTTAAAAACTCGTGGATTTGCATAGTTTTAAATACATCAGTTAGCTACAGTAAAACATGTTTGTTGATTTTTAAAAACATTTGAAAATTTTTCAGTTATATTGGCACAAGTAGTTGAATAAAGCTCGAATAATAATTTTACAAATATTTGGAAACAAATAATTGCATAAATTATTTTCTTAAAGAAATTAAAAAAAACACGATATTTTATTCAGAAATGTTAAAAAAAACAATCATAAAAAAATCAAGAACAATAAATTGCATAGTTCCATTTACTGACTCACAAGTCTTTTCTAATATGATGTTAATTACTAAGATATTCAAATGTGTTTTAAAAACATTCTTTTGTAGAGCTAAAGATTAATTTCAACATGTGGTAAAGTAGAAAAAAAATTGAACAATCTCATTTTTTTGCAAACAACTTTGTCTATTCTGAAGGGATGAAATCTCTTTCTTAATTAAAGGAAGTTATAAAGTATTTAAATATGCATCACTGGGACCTTTTACATTCACTATTATTTTTGTTAAGATTTGAATATCAATGAAAGGTAAAAAAAAAGGTTTATTTTGATTTGAAATTAAAAAAAAAAACGTGTATCTCGAGGTTTTTGCTTGATTTCCTAAAGTACAAAAAACTTTTTAAAATCATTTTTGTACCTTTTGCATTCTTTAACATTTTCTATTAAATTAATTGAGTTCGAGGCTTATCTTAAAAGAAACTCCTATTTATTGATCCTTGTCCCTCATTGCTTCATTGAAGACTTTAATTTTTTCGTGATTTAAATATTTTTTAGAATGTCTTTCGTTGTATATCTATATTAATAAAAATGCAACTCGAAATGCGTTGCTAAGCGCAAAACTGGAGAACGGCTTGACCGATTCGGCTAGTTTTTTAAAAATATTTTCGTTAAGGCACGAGGATGGTTCTTATGGAGAGAAAAAATTAAAAAACTGAGTGGAAAACAGTTAAAATGACACTTTTCTTACTTTCCCGCCAAAAATCTTCATTTCTTTCCCCCACACCAACTGAGTTAGATAGCAGGAAGTAATAAATTATGATTTGTTTAGAAAGAAATAAGCGAAGTCAGTTGGTTTTCATTCATAGATAACGGGATGTTTAAAAAAGAAAGAAAATAGTTGCTTTTATTATTAGTCTGTATGAATATTTAATCTAGCAGTCTGGGCAGGGAAGAAAAAAAATAAAGCGAAAAAAAAAAAGGTTTGTAAAAAAAAAAGTAGAGAAGAAAAAAAGGAGAAAGAACAAAGAAAAGAAATGTGTGTGTGTGTCACCATTATTTCCTTTGTGCGCGGCATTTTCCAAGCTGTTTTTAAACTTTCACATCTCTTGAAAACCAATTGAGTCTTTATTTGTTTAATGTGTTTACATTTATGAAAATTGCAATCTCCTTATTCTATAAAAACGTAGAATTTTAGACCTTTCCCTCCACCATTTAAGTAAAATATCAATTCCGGGACAATCATTGCTTGGATAGAAAGAGAAAGATGAGTGGTACAATGAACAGAGCATCTGAAGAAAATAATACTATAAATGAATTATATGATCGTCAAAATTTGTTTGGTTTAAAAATATTTTGCTAAAAAACCTGTTATGAGACACAACTACATAATACATTAGATGAAAATTTAAGCGAGCATTAATATTGGCGAACCGACTGGTCGCCAAAGACGGCTAGTTCGTTAATATAAATTGTTGCCTAGCAACATCTTTATCAAACGTGTTGCTTTGAATCTATATTAATAAAAATGGACCGCGAAATGCGTTGCTAAGCGCAAAACTAGGGAACGGCTCGACCGATTCGGCTCATTTTTTAAAAATAATATCGTTAAGACACGAGAATGGTTCTTATGGAGAGAAAAAATGAAAAAAAACTGAGAGGAAAATGGTTAAAACGACACTTTTCTTACTTTCCCGCCAAAATCTTCATTTCCTCCCCCCCACACCAACTGAGTAAGATAGCAGGAAGTAATAAATTATGATTTGCTTAGAAAGAAATACGCGAAGTCAGTTGGTTTTCATTTATAGATAACGGGATGTTTAAAAAAGAAAGAAAATCGTTGCTTTTATTATTAGTCTGTATGGATATTTAATCTATGCCTGCTCAAAATAAAGCCTGGGCAGGGAAGAAAAAAAAAGAATAAAAAAGGGTTTGTAGAAAGAAAAGTGGTGAAGAAAAAAAAGGACAGAAAAAAGAAAAGAAAAGAAGTGTGTGTGTGTGTGTGTCACCATTATTTCCTCTGTGCGTAGCATTTTCCAAGCTGTTTTTAAACTTTCGCATCTCTTGAAAACCAATTGTGTCTTTATTTGTTTACTTTTATGGAAATTAAAATCTCCCTATTCTATAAAAACGTAGAATTTTAGACCTTTTTCGGAATTTTAAAATATCGATTCCGGGACAATCATTGCACGGATAGAAAGAGAAAGATGAGTAGTACAAAGAACAGAACATCTGAAGAAAATAATGCTGTAAATGAATTATATGATCGTCAAAATTTGTTTGGTTTAAAAATATTTTGGTGAAAAACCTGTTTTGAGACACAGCAACATAAAATATTATATGAAAATTTTAGCGAGCTTTAGTACTGGCGAACCGTCTGGTCGCCAAAGGCGGCTAGTTACAAATATTTTTACTAAAATCTTCGCAATCGGAAAAGTTATTAGTTTCATAATTATTCACTGAAAATGAGACTTGCTTGTTGTCCTGAAAAATAGATATGAAAAAAGGTTTTAAGTTGAATTTTTGCAAAAAATTAATCTACATTTTTTATTAAATGAATAAATAAATATAACGTCAAAACGATGCCCTATCTTGATTGCTGATAGAAAGAGACATCTGAGTTCAAAAGGTTAAAATGTATCGATACAACCATGACCTAACCGGGAGGCCCATTTCACGGGGAAGACGCACTACCCAAGGCGTCGGCTTTAAATATGCTTGCTAGTGTTATAGTCTTTTGTATTTTTATATTTTAATATGATATATTGATTTTCTAACAATACTTTTATACATGTTTGTTCCTGTTCAGTATATGTTTTAATGTTATTTAAGAATTTTTTCTATAAATATTTGCAAATTGAATATCGATGTTTCAACGCGACAATGTTTTGAAAACTGCGTAAGACCTGTAAAAAACTTTAAAAATTCTCTACAAATTATTAGACGTGTGGTAAATTTGACACGCAGTCACTGCTTGATTAGCAATTACTTAGTAATAATTTTTCAATATTTTAATTTATTTAGTAAAAAATTACTGAAAGGTTTGCATTCAATGAATGACAGGAGTCATTTTTCTTCAATAATTTCGGTTATCTCTTATCATCCAAATCTCTATTTTTATGTCAGTTTGGTTACGAAAAAATAACGTTCCAGTGCTATTAATTGTACTTCTGCATTATTTCTTCTGCGCTCTTAATAAATGATTCAAAATTAATCGTAACTTTTTGTAATAATGTTTCTTCCTTGTAAAAGAGCTGAACGCGATGCTCTGGTGGTAAATTTTTGACTTCGGAACCGAAGGATTTCAGGTTCGGAGGATCTCTATTCCACCAAAGAAAAAAAATGTCCTAACTAAGCGTCCTTCCTCTGGCGTGATGCACAAATTTGGAGAGGAGGCGCCTACTCAGAAGTCGCCTTCATCATCTGACCACGGTTCTAAATTCTGAGGTCCATTCTAAAATAGTCCTAGTGTTGCTTTGAAAAGGTGCGTTAATATAAAGAAACTAATTTTTTTATATTAATTGATATATTATTTTATATAATTATTATTGATTTTGTATGTTGATTTTTATATATTAATATACTGATTTTATAAAGAATTTAATTTCGTTACAGATACTTCATTGGTTCTCGTGTAACTAAGCAAAAATAGATGTTACGTTGTTTAGTTTATTTTAACTAAAGTTTTAACTAACTCTGGATTTTTTCAAAATGATAAAGCAATGAGTTTGGCATTCTTTCTATAAATTTCACGATATAAAAGTCTATTCACAGAAGACAGCCACCAGTTGAATAAAGAGTAAAACATTAAAATTCCAGGATGTTCCATATTTTCCAAGCAGACTCATTTATTAATAATTTAGGTTTTTCTGACATAGCATCAACTTAAGGTTTCATTTATGTGTACTATTTTTCGAAAAAATCTTTTCAGATATTTTAAATACTAGTTTGTCTTTGAAAATATAGATTCCTTTTCTTACTTATTTTCAGATATTCATATATAGGAATACCGTTTAAAAAACTGGAATTTTTTTTTGATTATGTCTTCTGCACTTGTAATAGCAATCTATTATATGGAATTTACCATTTGTTATCTCGATATTATATTAATAACGGTATTTACTTAATTTATATTTGTTTTTACTTTTTATTACACAAAAATTATATTGCTTTTTCCGTGTACACATCAGTTAATAATTTTTCCTTCTAAACACAAAAATGTAAATTCTGCATTGATTGCTAAACAAGCCTTGGGACTTAGTTCGCTATGGGGTTTTCTGTGAGCTTAAATGATGTATTTTCCTATAAGCCTTCAAACACTTTCAAAGGCTACAGCAGCACAGACCTAGGCATTAATTATCTGATATTTGTATAATTATTATTTAATATTAATAAGATTAAGTTTATTATCAATGATTTATTATATAATATTGCATTATCTTTGGTTTGAGTATAGGTAACAGATTGCTGAAAAAAAACAAAACAAATGACGAGATATGTAATATAAAATGTTAAATAAGTCTTTCTAACTTTTATATGTGACCCAGAGAGCTTTCAATGTAAAGTTATTGAAACCGGGACTAGATAAACTATACTTTAAGATAATGAAGAGACTAATACTATTGGTCTCCTGATTTGTAATTTTTTTAAAAAAATTATTGATAATTTATTAAATGATCTCAACATATGAAGTATTAAGAATCAGTTGATGCACTCAAATTTACTTGAGATGAAAGTATGTATATGTCTTTTATTCATAAAAATATTATTTAATCAACCATAAAAAAGTCAGTTTTATAATTCAGCATTCCCCCCTGTGGGCACCTCGTAATTTGGATGAGATGATTCCAGTATGGTGTTTGGATGTCGCCAGCCCGGAGGGTATACTAATAGATGGGGGTTAGGCTCCCATCGATGACGGGACGTACTTCGTTCGGGGAGGGTTGTACCGTAGCTGATGACGGCCATTAGGACTCAGTTCCCGCTAATTGCTGTTAATCCATGTGCGTTCGCGGCGGGTCGGAGAGTCTGTTCTATGACATAGATTTCAGTATTCTAAAATCTTGCTTAGAGAATAAAAAAAGGTCGCATTCAACGTGGGAAAAGCAGCAGTTGTTGCATTTTTGATGAATGCCCTATGCGAAAATAGTTTAAAAGATTTTACTTATGAGAATGGAAATAATGATAGCCAGCATTTTAAAGTAATTGCGGGTAATATTAATATTAGGCTTGAAGAGGTAATTCGGATATAAAATATCTCCGGGAACATTATTTTTATCACGTTATTTCAAAAGGAGAATATTATTTTCATAAAGCGATATATCCCCTATCTTGCCAAAAATACAATTACATAAAAATTTTAAAAAATAATTGTTTTAAAAAATAAGTTTTTTTAATGAGTTGTTTCTAATGTGCAAAGAATGATATAAAATACTCTTATACATCAGAATTAATAACTCGAAATTAAGTAAATAGTTTATAATAATTAAATAATAATAAAATGTCCAAAATTGATATTCATGATAGTATGAAATAATATTTATAAATGAAAACAATTTTAAATTAATAAAAAATTCGTCTTTTAATTAATTATCAAAGAACTATCACTAAAATAATTATACTTCATAACATAACATTTGTGAGCTAATTTGAGTGAAAATAAAATGTTTAGATTGAGTTTTATCGCTTATAAACTACATTTTATTTTTATAGATAGATAGTTTAGACTTTTTTTTCAAATTTCGTTAGAAAATAAAATCACAAGAAGAAAAATCTTTCTCAGTTCTGATTTAAAACTAATTGTTTTAATGCAGGCGTTGGCATCGTCTTACCTTGGTGGGAACAATGAGGAAAGTCTCGACCTGATGGTCAGCGAGGTACTGATCTCTCTGGTGTCCGTTGCCGGGCTCAGCTTCGAACTGACCATCCAGCTGCTGAAGAGTGGCCTTCGTGATGTGCACTTTGCTGGAAGGGAGAAGGAGTTCGAATAAGGATCCCGCAAAAACTACTCAAAATTTTACTACTGAGAAAGAAAGAAATCTTTACATTATCCCAATAAAACTCCAAATACATTTTTTTTAAAATCAGTTTGAAAGCACATATTTTTAGTCAGCTATAAATTCCATCTGTTTAAAATATTGTCACTTTTAGCCAAGTGACTTATAAAAAGTAAAATTTGATCGAGATAAGACTACAAGTTGTAAAAAAAATTGTGTTCCTTGAGAAAATGAGGACTGATACAGGAATTGCAGTATACTCCTGTAAAGTCTTCTGATGCTTCACCAATGGCCTTTAGTGACTTCTGTCTCTTGAAAAGAGCTCTAAATGAAAATCCATTGCAATCTTTATAATCTGTCGAGTAGTGGATGAGGAATGGAAATCATTATCCCCCGATTTTTACAAAAAGCCATTGTCTATAGAATTGTTTATCAAATAGATCATTTAAAAAAGTCTTTAAATTTCAGATATGGATGAAACAGCCCTGAGTCGTTCATTCTAAAACACATACCATAGTTTGTTTCACTTAAGCAGAACAGCCTTAAATTATTCCTTAAATTTCTTCACTTATCTTGTATCTTAATAGGGAAAAAAGGATTTTCTTAAAAAGAAATTTTTTGAAAATAATCCCATGCATTTCACATCTTTGAACTTTAGCTTTTGCATTTCATTTTGCAATCCTAAGTTTATTAATTTCTAAAAGACAATTATATTCTTCTTAGTGTTAGAATCCATATTTTAAGTCATTAAAATCAAAGTTTTCATAAAAATAGACATCATAAATATTTATATAAAATTTGATGTATGAATTAAATAAAAGAATTTAATTTTTTTATTTAAACCAAACTTGTGAACATATTAACTTGGCAGAAGGTACACCCGCTTTAGAAAAGTGACATCCCTCTCATTCTCTCTCTCCAAATATATTGCTATAAACCTGTAAATTTGCTTCCCAGCTCGCATATTGCCATTGTAAGCCATTTTACAATCAGCATTGTTACGCTGGTGATGTCGGAGTTTGAAGGCAAACTTGGCGACCATTTAGCGACTTTGCAGACAAAATGGATAATGGAAAAATCAGGAATTTTCCCAATCCATCTAATTGAAACCGATATGCGCCCTGATTGGTCTAGATGGTACTCGGCCCACCTCCCGGTAATTATAAAAGGCTGGCAGACTCGTGCTGAAGGGGATATGAATTATTAATGGTGTGTCGGTTGAATTGAGTTAGAGCAGAAGACAAGTGAGGAGTCTTCGAAAGGTTAGCGAAGCAACGGCACAGTGTCAGCGTTGTATGCAGTTCTAGCGAATGCTGAGTCACTGTGTGCAGAGTCAGGTTGTCTACAGTAGAAGCAGCGACGTGAAGTGCGTGGAGTAGCCAGCGTGGGGTTGTGAGGTGGCAGCTAAACCGAGGAAGCGGTGATAAGCTCAGCCCTTTGGAGAGACCGCTGGGCGAAGCATCGGGGAACCCTCCTCCCGCTGGATTCTGTCTGTGCTCTCAGACCTGTGGACGATGATCACTTCTGTGGGCTACTGTCTGATGTAGTGTGTTCGTCTCGGCTGCACATATTTGCCGTCTGTACATTCGAAGTCTTAGTGCCTTCGTGTGCAAATAAGCGTCATTATTGTTAGTTTTTATTGGAACCTGCCGATTTTGTGTCACATCACTCCTTACGTTCACTATATAACAAGCTAATCCGCCGGAGAGAACTAACAACTGGTGTGAGAAGTGGGTTTAAATGGCGAAAAAAACCCCAGAGAATATATATATATATATATATATATATATATATATATAACACTAAAGCAAGGATCAAATAAATCGTTCTTATGAATAATTGTCGAATGACAACAGTCAAATATAAAAAAAAAACCATCACATAAATCGATATTTCATCGACCTGTTTCACGGTTGCACTGAATTGAGCGTTTTACTTACTAAACGGTGCAGCAGAATGCTATTTGAAACATTCCGAAGAATGTTCACCTTGTCAAAAAACTTATTCTTGGAGAAGAACACATGAAAGAAATCAATAATTAGCGTCAAACAGTAAATGTAATAATTTGTGAAATAGCATTCGTAGTAATTTGTAAAGTAGTAAAATAATAGTAATTGTAGATTTAATAGTCACTAGACAGGTAATCGTTATGATTTGTCTATGGAAATTGCAGTTCACATCTCCCAAAAAATTATAAAAAATGATCTTCGTATAACCTGAAGACTCAAAAATTACCTTTATAACGATATTAATTCCATCTTCCTACAATTTTTTTCTAATAATTTTGATAAGAATTTTTAATTTAATTGTTATTTTATATAAACAGTGATGAGGGATGTAATGAGGGAATTCAAATTCATTCCTCAAAAAATTCAATCCCGTGCTCTTAGAATAATAGAATTATCACTTCAGCTTTTATAACGTAAAATATGTATTTTTTTAAATTTGAAATTATTTAATTAAATTTTTCATTTATACAAAATAAGCCGGCACACTGTCACAGAGGTAGCGCGTTTTCCTCGTGATCTGGGCGTTCCGGTTTCGAGTCCCGATTCCATATTCCCAAACTCAACCCCATTTCACGTATGGAAGAAAATCGAGCAACTTCATTGGTTCGCACCGTCGCGCATTCTGTGATGTCTTTATAAACAGAGTTTCGAAATAGTTTCAACTCGTATTTCTTGTACTAAATATACATCGGAATTTCTGAAGTACAAATTTGTCATTGTCCTTTGTTGTGTGATATCTATCTGTCTGTATCATTTTTTATCTATTTTTTTTCAACTAAATAGAATTGTCTGAGAATCGAATCATTTTATTGTTAAATTAAACATGCTTATTTTATTTCTTGCTGTTGCGATGATGCATTAATTCATAAATCTCAGCTTTTTTTCCAAGCCAGAGATATAACTTTATATTAATAGCCATTTAAATGGTAGCCTAATTTATAATTAAATCCTGGGATCTTAATATCCATTATAGGTAATAAGCTTATCACATAATTTAAAATTCCCTTTTTTTGAATTTCTTCTCCATTATTTTGTGTCTTCTTTTTCTATTGATTGATTTTAGATGTTGATATTTTGTGGTCTATTTAATTACTTTAATACTTAATGAAAGTACTTGATGAAAGCATTAAATATTTCCAGATTGCCCGATAGCTCAACTAGTTAAAATACTTTTTTGACAGCTTAAATGCGATGAATATTGGATATTTAAAGATTCAGTCTGAAAAAGTAGAGGAGGAGGGGGAATAAGTTTGTTTTCGACATTGCACTGTGTAGCACCTCATTTTGTATCATTAACATTTTTAGATTTTTAAAAATATAAAATATTTATTAAAGCTAATTTTTTTAGTGGTAAAGAAATTCATTTAGTGTTTTCAAATTGATTTTTAAATTTATTCTAGTGCTATTTTTATTTCCATATATTTATAAAACTGTAAAATATTCAAAGCTAACTATAAAAGAAAGTATGCTGTTTAGGATTCAGTGGGAATCATAGCAATAATCCACATCTTTGGCTATGAACAAATGCACTCGAAATACACAGGTCATTAGATAAAGGAACACGGCATTATAATGAATGTTATATAGCAGTTAAAGAATTTAAGATTTTATAACTTTTAACAAGTATAAAAAAATCACAGCTAAATATCAGAAAAATTTATAGGATGTCTCTTTTGTATACCAAAACACTTCGACAATCCACTCATTTCCATTAAAGTAAAAGTACAAATTTCCAAACAGAAGGAAAAAAGACAAATACACCATTTATCCCGGTGAAAAGGCAACAAACAACTTACTTTTATAGGGGCAATTTATTTTTTATGAATCACTAATAACCTGCAATTAGCTGATAACCTGCAGTAGCTTGGAAATGAAATATGATACATGCGTAATAAATTTGCTAAATCTAATTTTTGATAAATTATAACGCATGCAATCATTTTACTACTTCATACCATATGATTGACTGTTTCAGGTTATTTATATTTGCTGAAAGATTAATGATATTACATTTTTATCCTTTATTGCAGCTTTTTAGACAAAATTAAATTAAATATTTAAACTCAATAAAAATTCCAAAAGAAATGGAAAATTCAAAAGATAGTGGCAGAATGAATCAGCGTCTTAATGTATCGTACTTTGAAATCGTCGGCGTTAAATTTTAAAAAATTTACATTTGAAGAAAACATCGAAAGAAATGAATTTAAAGTTATTAAAAATTGAAAATTCTTAATTTTAGAGTTATATTAAAATATTTTTTGTAAAATAATTCTCTCACAAATGTTTCTGAAAAGCGACAAATTTACGATTAATTGCTAAATAAGTAAATAATATTTGCATTTCGAAAAATTAATTGCATTTTTTTTGCCAGAAATATTCAGTATTGTGACGCTTTGGCCGGGACTACTGGTGAGTTGCGCCGAAAACAAACTCGGGTCTAGCAGAAATAAAAATCTATTTATTTCCAGCTATAATACACATATATTTCGCACATTATGCCGGTTTGAATGGCGGGCGTCTCTTATCTATTGACAGGGACACATCTGGTTCATCCCCCCGTTGTTTGTTCTAAACACCATGTCCATTTCATTGGAGGCATCACAAGTCGCTCGGACACATCTGGACTTGGTTTGACCACTGTACTTCGCTTCGAGTACCAGATGTCTGCATTCTTTGCATTTTACAAATTTCTCCGCTATCGGTAACTTACAGGTACAAAGGGTTACTTTACCGTGGGAGTCTAGTTCCGTCGCAGTATGCAAAGTTCGACCAGAAATTAGGAGAAGATGTGGGATACAGAAGAATAGACAGGATTTTGATTTAAATGAAGTAATATTTTGTAAATTTGCGACATAGTAAAATGTTTTCTAACTTAAATAGCAGAAAACCATTTGAAATATCATTAACTGGAAAATTATAATGAAGAATAAAGATGGCAAACACCAATGTATGCGTAGCTAAAATGTATTAACAATATCGTAAAGAATGAAATCGAATTCATTCATTTATGCGCTCTATTTATAAGGAAAATCAAATCCAAGTTGAGCCGAAAATCAGTACGAGAGCAAACATGACGTCACAGGAGGAGCCGACCAATGATATTGGCTGATTTTCTTCAATACAAGAATTAGGGTAGGCTTTGGGAATATTCGTCCCGGTTAGGGCATGGTTATTCATCTTTATGCTATCTGTGAGGTGTGAATATGACCCCCTGTAAAAAGGGGTTTTGCAATCTTACTCATCAACCCCTCTAAAAAGGTAATGAGTAAGTAGCAAAAGTTGTACTCTTGGGCCTAGTTGGCTCTACTCCAAAAAGAAGAGACGCTCATTAGGATTAAAATCGCTGAAGGTCGTCAGCGCGCTTGTCCAGGGCAAGTGGTATTAGTAACAACATACTAAATAAAGGTAAAAAAAAATTTTAAGAAAATTCTTTCCATATTAACCATTTAAAAGTCTAAAAAAATCAATAATTTGTTCTTTAAGCAGGTCACCAAATGTGGCTAGTTCATTATAACCTTCAAAAGCTTTAAGATAATAATTTAATATTTATTCCACTTAGAGATCATTTTCAGAACAAAATATCGGTTTGGCGCTTCATGCACTGAGATTAATTATCATAGTTAGATATAGATTAAATATCTTTTTAAATATCATAGCATCAAATTTAAGATAGATTCAGAAATTGCAGCAATAACATTTTTTTTCCTTAAACGTTATTTTACGGCTTTCTAAATTTCTCAACCAATTCTGCTCCGCTCAAGAATCTTTCACGAGCCAATTAAGAATAAAACGGAGGAGCGAAAAGATGTTTTATGAAGCAAGGGAAAACCTCTATTTATCCAATGTTGTTGCCTAAACGCTAGTACTGAATTAGCCTCCTATGAAAGGAAGAATTGAATATTTATATCATAAAACTTTGAAGGATTGCTTTACCGTCTATTAAAAAAAATGATTTTAAGTAGATTCAGGACGACGTTGGAAGATTTTCTGCCTTCCCCATTTTTGTTTTGTTCTTTTCACATCCAATTTGTTTCCTCTTTTTTAAAAAAAATGGAAAAAAATTCAGGCGGCAAGTTTACATTTCACTGTCATGAATTTTTGAACGTTCTCGCAATAGTCGTTTATGATTGATGTTGCCGTACAGGAGATTAAAGCTGTTATTTTGCTTTTATGAACGCCGTCCCCCCCCTTCTTTGTGCCTCTGATATCCAACCAACGAAGTTCCTTCGAAATCACTCGAGGGAAAAGAGACGAGCCGCTCATCTCGTGTCGATGTTTCCACGCTGCCGGCATCTCCTCTCTTCTCCGCTATCCGGCGAACAAAGGAATCGACTGCTCGTGCACACAGCGAAGTGTCACATCAGCGGTGCACCCTAAAGCATTTCCTGAATAATTTAGTTACAAAAACTCGCTTGACTCGGCGGCTCGTTTTATTCCATTCTCAAAATTCCACTAATGGCTTAAAAATATTGCGAAAATTCCTTACAAAGTCATACGGTTGTATTTTTTTTTATTGGATATTTAAATTTTGAGGATCAGAATTTGAAATTTCAAAGAAATATTTCTTTTGAACATAGGTTTTAATTCCAGATTTTTTGAGAACTGGTTGTCTACTATCCTTTATTGTGGTGTAACAATTTTAATGTACTTTAATACATTAACAGAAAAAATGTGCAAAAATGTATGAAGAATTTCAAAAGTGAATTTTTATTTTTAGTTAAAAATTATATTTTCTTCTTTCCAACTAACTTTCTGTCTAGAAAGCTTATCTTCCATATCTTTTACTATAACTCACATACAGATTTTTTTCTTCATGCTCACGACCAAATTGACTTAACATAAATTCTGACTGTATGACAGAGAGGAAATATACAAAATATAAAAAAAAATATTGTAACCTGAAAAAAAATCGCATTTGCGATTTTGTCTATTCTCATGTTTTAGATTTCCCTGAGTTAAAAAACATAAATGACATTTGGGAAAATGTCTGTCAGTCTGTTTCTTTGTCCATAAATAAATAAATGCGTTGATCTAGGAGTGTTAAATTTGGTATGGTCTTCACACCAAATCTGTAGATTTCTATTTGATTTTGACCAAAATACAGAGGATGTCTGGCTGTTCGAATATAAATTAAACCGATAGCGAAAAAAGAGAAGAGAGCTGAATTTATACAATTTGCTTCACGGATTGAATATCCATAGTATAAACACCTATAAAAATTTGAGCCAGATCTAAAAAGTGGTTGAATGTCTTTCAGAAGCAATATAAAAAAAATGAAATTACTTAAATGTATTGGATTTGGTATGTTATTTTGTAATTTCAATTATCTTCCATTTTTTGATTTCTATTGACAGGGGAAAAACGTACCTGAAACAGAAATTCATCTTCAGAAGAAAGTAAGTGGGAAAGTTTTGTAGAGATTACTCTTGCTGGTTAACCCTAGAACTGAAGTATCACTTTTGCTTATTAATTATGTTCCTCCGTCAGATTGAGAATTCAGGCCTAGCGCTATCCGCTACCGCCTCAACCCCACTCATCTCTCTCCCCCTTATCTGGCCCGGTCGCGAGCAAATAAATGGTGAACCCGGCGACCTTGGATCAGCAACCTTCGTCTGCAGCTTCGTAAAACTGTCGTGAGGCCCTCTATCGGCAGAAAAAATGACGCGAGGGGCATTAAATACAACAGCTAACATCACCACCATCTCACACACTCGTTCGCGCCATAAGCTTGGCGCTATTTTATCGCTGGTCCAACCACCGACTCACTGGTGGGAGAGCATGTGGTGAAAGCTTTATAAGCCGGATAACAATCCTCGAACTGAAGCGTCACTTTTGCTCGATGGTCATGTCACTCGGCTACTAACCTTCAGATTGCGAGTTCGGGCCTAGAGCGATCCGCTACCGCTTCAACCCCACTCCTCATTCTCCTCCTTATCTGGCCTGGTTTCAAGCAAATATGGCGGTTTGTTTTGATGGCTCACTCAACTCAGTAAAACCTCAAAAGGTACAGTTAAATCATAAATGGATCTTTCACCAATAAAATCCCTCAGACTAAACCGTAATTAGTTAGTTTAAATTTATATACTTATGTTTCGATCTAAGCAACTGGTGACTGTAAAATCATCAACTATTCCACTTCTGATTAATGCATAATTTTCTTTTCATTTCAAGTTTAAACTTTTTCACGAAACCTTTCGAAAATACTTCGCAATAAGCATTTTGGTTTTCACAAATTACTTTTTTACCGTTATCTACGAAATCATTTTTTCTCTCCATCGGATTCTACGAATTCAATAGATTTAAAATCGCCCACATCTCTAATTGTTCTTGCATTGACTGAATTATCTCTAAACTCTTTTAATAATTAACTGCCGGTGATGCGTGCCCTCAGGCTGTTTATTGCATTTTAAGTATTAAAAAAGTGTTTAAAATAAAAATCATTTGAAGAAGACAAGTACTTACCAAGAAAATTAACAAAAATTATTGTGATAGGAAAAAAAAGAATGAATATTCAGAGAATCTTGAGCTAAAGCACAGATTTTAGATTCCTAACAAATCAACATGACACATGAAGTAAAAGGAATTTGGTTTGAGTTTCGTTAAGACTTTAAATCTCATAACAAAGTACTTTTAATTGATAAAAGTTATTGAATAAAAACCTTTTGGTGCAGTAACGATCCTCAAGTGACTGTAAAAAAAAA
>JAOUZG010028934.1:338158-349783 GCA_026289955.1 Argiope argentata | reverse complement strand
AAAAAAAAATGTCGAAATTTCGGCAAAATAAGGATAAAATAAAAATTTAATTAACAGTTTTCACTGCAAAAAGTTGATAGTATTCTTTATTCTATCTTAGATAATAATTGTTTGAATGAAATCAATTCAGTGGATTTTGAAGATTTGTGGAACAAATGTAACTTCTTGTAACAAGGGTTCTTATTTACATAATAATGATATAAAAATACAAAAAAAATGTGTTTTATTTCTTTATATATATATATATATATATATATATATATATATATATATATGTGTGTGTGTGTGTGTGTGTGTGTGTGTGTGTGTGTGTGTGTGTGTCATAACTACATGATTACATTCGAAAGAAGTATAATATATTACGACAGATGCAAATTAATTAAAGTTATTAGTGTTTAAATAAAAGAACTGTGCAACGGCAGGGCATAATAAAAAATTTTAAGATTTTCAGGATTAAGTGTTCACAAGAAAAGAAGTGCATATTTGCTTTGCTAATGTCAGCTGTATCTCTTTTATTATCCTATATTTCAAGCTGGGAGCTTAGAAAAAATTCATAGTTGAATGGGGGATCAGTAACATAACGCAATTTTGCCTAGTATCGCATTTAAAGTGCAACTACGAAAGCCCATTAAAATGCATTTACATAACGCATGCGACTGTCTTGGTGATTAAAGGTTGCAATCTAAATTCAAACACTTCGGGTGTTTTCTCAAAGGCTTTGGGCCCCTACCGAATTTACTAGTTTACAATCAGTCTAACTCTGTGTATATTGCTCATGACTACAATGAGATAAAATGTCAATCAACGATTGAGTATCACCGCCTGACTGTCGATTAATGGTCATATTTGTTGTACAGTTTAATTTGCCCTAGACATTACTCAGTTACTTGAAACTGCATCTCACATATGAATTGGTCAATTACATGGAAGAGGGGGGGGAGAAATAAATGTAAACGAAAGAAAAAAAAACCCAAATTATATGAAAAAAAAAACAAAATTGTTGTTTCCAACACTTAAAAATATACAATAACAAAAGTTGATGTTACCCCTACTTTTAAAAATATTAATTAAAGACACATCATTTATAACAAAATACCAAGCGACACAGAGACTGCTCCACAGTGGAGAGCCACCACAGCTCTCCTGTAACAATATGAAGTAATATATGAACATAGTTAACATTCACCGAAGCCAATAACTGAGAAATTTAAGCGGTATTATTTTGGTTGTCTTAAAATTCTTAATTAAAACAAAGTTTTACCTGAATTTATTTAACCTGAATCATTACAGTTTCCATGTCAATAGTTTAAATAGATTATAATTTACACTATATTAATCAGTTAATTGATCGCTTAGTTAGCAATGAATTTTTGAAAATACTCTAATTGATATAGGTTTTATCAAAGCGCGTTTATAAAAATTCTTACATTGTGAAAGATTTATTTAAAGTATTTAAAGAAACTCTTCAGTGTAGAATAGTTTATAGCTTATTATATAACTGCTTTACATTATTATAACACATAAAATATAGATATTTGTTAAATTGGAGGGAAAAGCATTAATCAAACTGATTTATGTGCTTTGATATGTATATCGGCTAGGTTATTTATGAGACAACCTGCTAGTTCTGTTTACCAATTTAAGAGGAATTACATACAACAAATGCTCTAAAATAACAGACAATTCTTTAATCAATGGCTCTCCAGTATTATAAATATCCCAGTTCAAAACATGATGAACAAGTCTTTCCGGAACTACATTAAATTATTGACATCGTAATTCATGGGCGGAATTTCAGCCAGCAGATTCATCAACTGTCAGCATCAATCACAATCTTAGAATATAATATACCAAAATAGGATTGACAGTTTACGAAATACGTGGCAAATACACCCCCTCCCTCTACAGTCCTACCGCCTTGAAGATGATAAAATGAGGATCGTCTTTCATTAATTTTGGAAATTTCGCTGTCTTAACAGCCGGTGATGATGATACAGGAAGAATACTCTACTAATGATTAAAGTAATAAGATAGAGGGGAAAAGGTTATTTTCCCCGAAACTGGAATAAATTATGATGCAGATTTGCAAAAATGTAAAATACACTGGGTTGTTCCAATCAAACGCACCAATTATAGATAGCTATAACTTTTTTTCAAAGAATAATCTATATTAATAAAAATGGAACTCCAAATGCGTTGCTAAGCGCAAAATTAGAGAACGGCTCGACCGATTTTTATTTTAATATTTTCGTTAAGGCAAGAGGATTGTTCTTATGGAGAGAAAAAATAAAAAAAAACTGCGAGGAAAATAGTTAAAACGACACTTTTCTTACTTTCCCGCCAAAAATCTTCATTTCCTTCCCCCACACCGAGTAAGATAGCAGGAAGTAATAAATTATGATTTGTTTAGAAAGAAATACGCGAAGTCAGTTGGTTTTCATTTATAGATAAAGAGATGTTTAAAAAAGAAAAAAAAATTGCTTTTATTATTAGTTTATATGGATATTTAATCTATGCATGCTCAAAATAAAGTCATAATAAAGTAATAAATAAAGAAAAAAAAGAATAACAGAGGGCAAAAAGGGTTTGTAGAAAGAAAAGTAGTGAAGAAAAAAAGAATAGAGAAATAAAGAAAAGAAGGGGGGTGTCACCATTATTTCCTTTGTGCGCGGCATTTTCCAAGCTGTTTTTAAACTTTCGCATCTCTTGAAAATCAATTGTGTCTTTGTTTAGTGTGTTTACATTTATGAAAATATGAATCTCCTTATTCTATAAAAAAGTAGAATTTTAGACCTTTCCCTCCACCATTTAAGTAAAATATCAATTCTGAGACAATCATTGCTCGGATAGAAAGAGAAAGACGAGTAGTACAATGAACAGAACATCTGAAGAAAATTATACTAAATAATACTATAAATGAATTATTTGATTATCAAAATTTGTTTGGTTTATTATTAGTTAAAAATTAAAAATATTTTGGTGAAAAACCTGTAATGAGACACAGCTACATAAAATATTATATGAAATTTTAGCGAGCATTAATACTGGCGAACCGACTGGTCGCTAAAGGCGGCTAGTAGAAAATAAGAATTTAGTGACAGTATATAATAATTGCCTGATGGGACTAAGTGACGGATTTAGATACTTTGTGATCTTGCGCAGTAAATTGCAATGGAAGCCAGATGACATCCATCGGACTGAAGTGTCACTTTTGTCTAATGGTTATGTTACTCGACTATAAACCAGAACGCTGCGACAGACAGCTGTGTACCTTGTGGCAGATGCAACCAGCATCAGTCATAAAGTACACAGTACAAGGTCTCTCTCGTAAATGATGAATTAAGTCTCATGTCTTAAGACATTTTCAACATAAGTGTTTTATTTTAAATTAATAATTCCTATTTTATTAACTTTGTGAAAACCTCATTAGCTCTTCTTTTGTGTCATTCCAGACTCACTAGTATCCCTGTGTGTGCACAGTATTATTGAAGTGCAGACCGGGCGTTTTCTAATATTTTAATAACTAAAAGAACATAATGAAAGATATAGGAAATTGACCAATTATACTTGATAAAGGTGTATTATTATTCTAATGCTGGCACATAAATAGCGTGTCTTTATCGTGTTTTGGAAGTCCCGGTTTCGGATCAAGGTTATGGCATGGTTGTTCTTCTATGTGCTAACTGTGAGATGTGTGAATGTCTCACCCCCCCCCCCCCTGTAAAAAGGGCTGTATAAGCGAATGTGTGATAGAACTAAATTGGTCTTCTACTTTTTTCTAGGTGCTCTGGTCCTTGTAACTAACAGAGGCTGAAATCTTTCCCCATCCAATCTTAGACCTGGCCTACCACTGCTGGCCAATGGATGCATGCAACAACAACAAATCGATGGGCTGACAATCCTGCACCAGCCTTGATGCTGTAGGCAACTGCCTAGTCTGGATATTCGGAAATATGCCAGTATTTCCTTTGGCCACAAAAGGAGCGTTCTTTAATTTAAGTCTTTTAACCACCATGTAAATAACTTAAGGCATTCTATGTTATTTTGTTTATTGGTACAACCAAAGAAGGGGGTCAAGCAGAATTAATAACATAGACACATAAAGTAGTTTCAGAGAACTTATAAAATTCCACTCTCGACATGCATGAATTTAGTACCAAAAAATCACTTACTATGAAAATTCTTCACAGTCTTTGAAATAGACTACTGGACGAGTATTGTCTCTAGGGCTGAATGGAGTTAAATCATTTATAACATACACAAATAATATTCTAAGAATTATTTGCTATAAAGATCAATTTTTTTGTACCGTTATTCACAAGAGGGTAACAGATGTCGGCAATCGGAAAAGTAATTTTTGAATAATTCTTTTAATGTTATATATTTATATTACATACAATTTCTGCATGGTTTCTCTTTTACAAAGAACAGTTTTCTATATTTTCGAATTAATATTAAATCAATTTAATAACTGATTATATACACGTAAACGGGACCTGAGCAAGATAAAGAATTAAATAGTTTATGTTCATAGTGTTCAGACTTCAAGAATTCAAATAGCTAGAACTGATAATTCACAAAGTGAAACCACTGCAGTTATTTCGTTATTCTTTACGTGATGTTTGATTATTTTGATTAGCTTGCAGGTTTCCAGATCCACAATGTCTATAAGATCTCATTTGCTATCAAATATCATTTGCTTAAGGTATAAGTCTTAATAAGTTTCTCTAATGATATATAGTTCATGAGTTTAATAAGCTAACAAAACACAATTATGATTGCTTAAGGTAAATTACTTTTGAAAAGGAAGATACGATTCCAGGAGGTACCATTCTAAACTAAGTTATTAATATCGCATGCCACTCCGAGTAAGCAGAAATATAGAAAAGTGTGGAATGTGAATTAGATATTACTAACATATATAGCAGGGATATATTTATAAACTTTTGATGTCATCTAATGTTTATATAAAGTGAAATTTGTGGTAAAACACCCACCAAAGGTGGAAACGTTTACATTTGGAGAATGCCAGGAGAAATGTCAACATCTGAGTGCCTATAGCTGATTTTTAAGATTGGAAGATTATTGATTGGTGCTGTTCTCTAATGTATTTTTGGCCACTTGCGAGTTTACATGTCCATGAAAGTCGACTAAGAGAAAATATTACGGGAGTCAAACTCATCTTTTTTTGTATCTTGTATGCATCCCTGCAGTAAGATTGCTTTGTTGAAAAGATAATATTCTTTTTTTCATACTCCTAAACGTCTTCAAACAGGGCTTAAGAAACATGGTCATTGAAAAGTGTCACGCAATTCCCTTAAGGTTCGCTCTCCTTTGTTCTTTTATTTAAGTTATGTATGCAATTTGATTTAAAATGTGCAAACTGGAAAAAGAGAAGAATAAATCAGTATTAGTATATTTAAATAGGTATTTCAATCAGCAAGCATATAAGCTAAGAGTCAATTTAAGATTTCAGTTTTCTTTAATTACGAGGGAGAAGAAGAAACAACTGTTTTGTTTTTGCCTACATGCTAAAAATTTTCCATTCATTAATTGGTTATTAATCAATAAATATTATTCTATATCTCATTATTAAATGAGCGTATTTTCTAGTGCCTTTACATAGGCATAAATTATTAAATGGTAATACCATTTTTTTGAAAATCACCTTAGAAAAAAAATTTACGCACTCATATTATTTAAAAAGCTCAACATTTCTTCGTGTTTGAACCACATAAGAAAGATTTAATAGCAGGGACGTGAAAGACGCATGTAAGTGAAGAGGAACCCTTGTGCAGGTATTGAGAATTGAACGGAAATTTTAATATTTAAAAAGTATTGGAGCTTTATTTTATTATAGGAAATCACTGACGAAGTAAACAAATATAATAAAAGGTATTATTTATTGCATTTGAATTGTAGAGTTCAAAACACCCGAAATATACGATGGTAAGAGAGAGATATTGTGAAAGTGGGGCCAGAAAACAAGTGTTTCAGCGCACAACAAGCTAAGAAGAAACAACAAGCTAAGAAGATAAGATTTCGTTATGGTTGCGTGTGGCGTTGAGAAAACAGGGAAGAACTAAGGAGTATTTAACATTAAATCTAGTTCAACATACTTGTGGCTGCCATATAAGAGAAGAAGGTGATCAAATTAGTATATCACGCATTCTGCTTGATATGGGGAAGGTCAATCGAACAAGCGTTACCTTTCCCCGAAAACTTTTCCGGGAAAAAAATTCCCCATCTCCCGGTTGGCTTATTCGGGTAGGAGGAGCACGTAAAAGCCTCTTTCTCGTATCATTTGTCAAACAACAATAACAACAGGTAGGGACGACGCGGGACTCCACTTTATCGATCATTTCCAAAGGAACGTGAGCCACCTCACGAAACAGAGGAGGAAAAGCTGGAGCTGAGGCTCTAGGGAGTAGATGCGGATAATTTTCAATGCAGGTTTCATTGTTTCAAGCAGTTTATGGGCCAAAATCCGGCAAGAAAGTTAGAAAAGCAACTGACACCAGAGGTTTAACAAAGCGATTTGTATAACTGCTAGGTTTACAAAAATTTGCCATTGAATAAATAAAGCAAGTCGAATGAATCAATGCAAACCGGAGAGGTTGGCCATAAAACAACATAATGCTTATGCTGTTTTATGGCATAAAGTGTTCAATTGTGATACAGCTTTCCATCAAAATTAAACTATAATTGGTTTGTTTAGTATTCCGACCATCAGAAGTGATATCATAAAAAGTTCGAACTGTTTTTATTAATTTCAATATGGTTTTTCGTATACATCCTATCTAGTTAAACATTTCAAAAATATTAATTTTAATAACAAATTTCATTTTGGCATCTTTCGTATGTTTCACTCAGTTTACACACTCAGAATAATGATATTGAAGTACTTGTTATAAACCCAACCTACTTTTACAAGATATTTTTCTATTAGGTAAGTTCAATGGCTGCATTTTATCGAGAAAAGGATAATTGACTGTAAATTTCCGTTCGGTGGCTTACACTTTCTCCATATCTCAGTCCTTGCTATTTTATATTATTTATCCCTGTTATTAGCAGCATCTGGATAAAGCGTTTCAAGTCAATAAAAAATCCAGCCACCAAACCAATCCATCAAATAAAAGCTGAGTACTACATACTGTGGCAAGAACATAAAATATAAATAAAGTTTTTGAAATGTAACAACTCACTGAGTGGCATGTATAAGTCAGGACAAGATTAAATTTGTAATGGAAATTTTAAAATCCGCGCTTCGTTCATAAGTCTAATGTACAGGTGAAGCACCATGTTACAGTTTAAAGAAAAAAATACAATTGAAACGAAACTATGTTTCACAAATTAAAATCCTCTGATAGGAATACTAAATAGCCCGAATTTCGTTATAATTGACCGAACACAGTTTTATATTCAGATTTCATATATACACTCTATAACAAAAAAAAAAATCGATGCTTTAAAAAGCAATCGTCCGATTGCTTTGAAATTTCGTATGCATGAGTGTTTTGACCAGATATGCAAATAATTAAATTTTGATGTCCAATGATTGAATAATTTGATCTCCAGCGCATCGGAACTGCGCATCCAGCAGATGTATATAAGGAGCAGTTCTTCGACGGTTATTAAAACATTCGGTTTGATTGCGATTCAGATTACCTTTCAACAACTTAAAAAATGACTCGCTGCAGAGTTCGTGCTCATTACGAGCAACCGTCAGAGTTTGACAGAAATCGTATCATTGAATCGAATGAAGCCGGTTGGACAAATTGGAGAATCGCTCGTCATTTGAGTCGAAGCGATGCGGTGATTCGTAGATGCTGACAAGGATGGGTGAAAAATGGCAGAGTTCAGCGTCAGGATGGTAGCAGTCGACCTAGGGTCACAACAGATCGTGAGGGCAGAGTGATTATCCGATCAGCCGTCACAGCGCCTTCTTCATCTCTATCAACCATCAGACGTTCAACCCAAACACTGGTGTCCACCATGAACATTCACAGACGGTTGAGACAGCGAAATCTACGCTCGCGCCGACCATTACACCACCTGCCACTCACGCTTGCACACTGCCGAGCCAGATTATAGTGGCTCATGGCTCGATCAGGTTGGAATGATGCCGATTGGGGACGTATAGTCTTTAGCAACGAATCCCGCTTCCGACTGTGTCCTAATGATCATTAAAGACGTGTTTGGAGACACTCATGGCACCCATGAGGAGACACCCATGGCAGAGGGGGATCCTATTTTCCCTATTGCAGGCCACACCGGCCCTCAACAAGACATTATGGTTTGGGGTGCCATTTTCTTTGATAGTCAGACCCCTTTGATCGTCATTGGAGGTATAGTTACTGAACAGCGGTACTTCGACGATATCCTAAGACCTGTTTTGCTACTGTTCCTTTGGCAGTAACCTTGACTGGTTTTTGAGCAGGACAATGCCACACCACATACGGCACGTGTTGCCATGAACTGTCTGCAAGCTTGTCAAAAACTTCCGTGGTCTGCCAAATGGGCATATCTCTCTCCCTTCAAGCATGTCTGGGATATGATGGGAAGGCGATTGCATCTGATGATCTCATTCGACAATTGGAGCGAATTTGCCAGGAAATACCGCAGAACATCACCCGGAAGCTTTATCGGTTTATACCATGCCATATGGCAGCTTGTAACCAAGCTAGCAGCGGGTCAACACCTTACTGAACTTGTTACTGTAACTCTGAAATACATTATTCAATTGTTCCTTGATTTTAATCCTTTACTATTCTGTACATTGTCTTCCTATCCGCCAATTTTCGTATCAATCGGACGACTCCTTCTTGGTATGTCGATTTTTTTTTGTTATATAGTGTATGAAGTTATTGAAATGAATTATAATCGTGTCAGAACATGATGCTGTTTTTGGGATGAGGTTTTTGGCGTTAAAAAATTTCGTAGGAGAAAAATACAAATTTTAATCCGTAAGCGAAAAAAATGCAAATTTTATTATCTGCACGAGCATTTCAAAAAATCAACTTTTAAAGACGCGTTGTCAATGCATTTACAAAAGCTGTGATTAAAAAAATTAATTTAATGACCGCAGCAAAAAAAAACCTAGAAAAAGGGCATTTTGAGCACGTGATTATACGAATGGAAATAAATAGGAAATTGGAATTTAAAAAAACAATAAATACGAGACATTTTTTGATTATTTGCCATACTAAAGTGACTCATGCAATGAAAAAAATTAAATGAATTAAAATATAATTTAATATGCACGAGCACGTGAAGCTTGGCAGTAATGATGACTTGAGAGTAATGATGTTCTGACATGGTACATTGAAATATGCATAGCAGATTTCATTTTAATCTTTATTTAATTTAAGAACGTGCTTTTTCTCGTTTCATACAAATAAATCGAATTCTGAAACAACAATACGACAGGCATGATACAATTTATATTGAAAATTTATACGATTTTAATTAATAAGCAGGCAAAGCTCATATTTTATGAATATTTTATGCCCTTAAGTGCGAAAACTTAATATTTGACAATAAAATCAATGAACAGGCTTGAAATATAGTTTGTAATAGAGATTTAATAAATAAAAAATAATTAAGGTAATCAAAATTAATTTAATAAGCATTTTTTTCTTCAAAAACCTGATGTATGAATCTTGATTTTTTCTTCAATCCTTTTAATTTGACTTTTGATACCGTATGGCTTAATATGAATAAAACTTATAACCTGCATTGACAATAAAATCATCCTAAAAAGAGCAGATCAAATATTAAAGAAAAACTTGAATAGTATCAATTGAATTTTGAGAAGAAAATGGAATATCAAAACTGGATGTTATGAAACTGTGAGAAGAAAAGTTTTCTTTCATGCTTCCTCTTAACTTTTCCTGTATTCAATTCATCTATTAAACACATTATGTGCGAAAACCCAACCACGTACTAAGTTCCTGAAAAAATGTTATAAACTTTAATTTTCCTATGACCATTTTTTGCCGCATCTTCGGTATTTGTCATTACAACCATTGCTAAGTTGCTTTAAGATTTAACCAACTGATTTCACCTTAAAATGTTTAATATTAAAAATAATAGGGTATTTCTTTATAGTCCTATTTGCCTATTTTATCTAACGTTTAGACTCGTCTATTTACTTGTGTTTATATATATAATATAATTACATGCACGAGGGCGACAAAAGTCATTTCCTAATAGCGTTTTAGACCTTCTTTTGCTCTGTGGAGGGCAGAAACTCGACATGCCTTTGGAAGTTCTCAATAGAGCCTTGCTGCCTCTATAGATATCTAAAATTTCAAAAGTGTTTCCAGTTCAAAATTTTATTCATTAACCGACCTCTTGATTATATCTTACAAATATTCGATAGGTTTAATGTCGGACGACATAGATATTTGCTGGAATGATCCAGAAAGTTCTTCAAACGGACCATGGGCAATTGTGATTCAGTGGTAAGGTCCATTGTTATCCATAAAATTTCCATCGTTGTTTGAGTATTGGAAGTCCATGAACGGCTGCAGTGATTTGCAACGTCTTCAAGTAGCTGAACCTAATCAATTTTAGTCAATGTTCGGTTCACACGCACCAGAGGACCCAATCCATAACATGGAAAAACACCAATATGGATGCTACCACTAGTTCATCAAAATATACAAACATTTCTTCTTTTCGTGTACAGCCGACCACCCCGCCACCACAGAACTTAGCAGTATAAACAGAATTTATTGTGGTCGATTTTGGTTTTAGCAATGTCCATCCTTGCGTTGACCGAATCTGTCAAACTGATATTCTCTTCGAGATGATTGGTCCCTAAGTGGACAAATACTGACCTCCTCCTCCTCTACAAACTTTTCAACAGTTGGCAAAAAATCTGACAATTTTTGACATCATGTCCTTCAGAGTCCTGAGATTATCTGGTACCATCAGTACTGAACTCAAGTCATCATTTTCAACTTGCAGATGAATATACAAACACCGTCTGAAAACAAACAAAATAGTGGCTCTCTCATCGACATTATGCTTCCACAGCTCGTTGAAATCAAATTTTGACGCACATCCGTAATACATTCTACATGGATTACTTGGGTTATTGCATGCAGTGTTGCTTGTCTGTTATCTTCTTCTTTAATTTTATTAAGAATAATTTTTAAGTATTTGAAGAAATGTTTGCCCGAGAAGAACAAACAACTAATAGCAACAAAGAAATATTGAACTTCCTTAAAAATGAAAACAATTTTAATGTTAATACTTATGACTTTGAAAACCTTTACACTAATCTCCCGCATGAAAAATTAATAAACGTCTGTATGTCTTTATTTGTGGAATATTTAAATGAAAATATTATAACTAAAAATAACTGGCTGGAATTATGCAGATTTAATATTTCTGAAAATTACATTTTTAATGGTATTAATTTTTTTAAACAAATAAAAGGTATTCCAATGGGAACGTCTTTTTCAAGTGCCCTAGCAAATATTTTTTTACATTACTATGAGAAAAAAATCATTAAGCTTAACTTAATTAACGGATGGAGGTACATAGATGACCTCCTGCTAATTAATGTAGAGAATACGAATGTAATAACAAACTGCTATCCAAAAGAATTAATTC
>JAOUZG010028934.1:303840-329997 GCA_026289955.1 Argiope argentata | reverse complement strand
TAAGAACGGAACTGACGCGTCTACTAAGGTGATGATTAACAGAAATGTGCAAGCTCTTTTACTGATGACTTCAAGAGTCAAAACTGAGAGCGTTAAAAAGAGTAAATGTAAGAGCACTCATCGATACTGGGTCTCATCTCTCTTTTCTAAGTACAAGAGTAGTTAAAGAGCTTAAATTGAAACCTGAAAGGAAGCAACATTTAGTTCAAAACTTATTTGGGGGGAGAAATATTGATACATGATATTAAGATTAAAAACGTAAGCGTTAATATTTCTGTAGACAATGAGGCTATGTATGAGGAAAGAAAACGCAGCTATTTGCCATAATATAAAGCTCTTTGGGATGAGAGGGAGTCGAAAGAATATATATTGTGTTATCAGTATATATATTGTGTTATCAATATAATATTGTGTTATCAGTTTTGAATTTAAATAATTCTGTCCTTGATTTGCTTATAGGAGCCGATGTAGCTGGACTGATAATGACAATTAAGTTCTGGTGTTGTGTGAAAAACTAGGTTTGGTTATAATGCAATAGGTATGGAAACATGCATGGTAACCTTGTTCCAAACGGAGGAGGGTATTGAAGGGCATCAATGCAAAAATGCGCATTTTATATAATTATATTTATTGAATTCTGCTGTGTATAAACTATGGGAAAATGAGGCTATAGGAATTTATGACCAATGGGAGAATTCTAGAAAGAAAATTTTGTTTCCAGAAAAACTAAAACAATTTCAAGATAATTTGGCTATTCTTCCCAATCGACCCTGAAAAGACACAGGAGCAAGTGGAAACGTAAGGTAAGAGATTATTATATGCCGGAATATATTAACCCTTTGCACTCCGAAAGATAATTAGATGCCAAAATTATTCACCTAATAAAAAGATTTGTTTATTGCTATGAAAAAAATATACATAATTCTTTTAAGTCGGATGTCTTTGAAAAATTAATCTACATCTCTGAACCATTATGCAGGCATTTTTAACAATTAAATTTGGAAAGTAAATAAATAAAACGACAAAATGATGCTCAGTCTTGAATGATGAGTCAATGACACCATCGGAGTGCAAAGGTTTAAAGTGTTTGAAAAGTGGGAAAACTTGAGGGTTATTGATATCGTGACCCTTGAGATCAATGACAGAATTGGGTATTATTTACCATACCCACCAGTAATCAAGAAAACAAGAGAAACTTCAAAAATTAGACAGGTTTTCGATGCACCAGCTAAAGAATGCAAAGGACCTTGTTTGAATGATAACTTAATCAAAGCTCCCGATTTGTTTGAGTTTATTCCTGACATCATTGATAGGTTTAGATTGCATAAAATAGGCCTTTTCTCATATATCAAAAAGGCCTTTTTGCAGTTAAGTATAGCCCTTGAAGACATATTTCTTGCATTTTATTTTTACTTCCGAAACTGATGATTATAGACATTATTGAGTAGTGTTCAGCGTGGCATTTAGCCCTTTTCTACTAATGGCTTGCCTGTATCATTTATTTAAATAATCACTCAAAGAGACTGGCTTCGAAGTTTAAGACCTCATTTTATTACGATAATTGCGTTAATGAAGTATCTTCTCCAGAAAAAATTGAATCATAGAACAATCCCAGAAATTCTTCGCTAGTGCTTGACTCAGTTTGTGAGGCTGGGAAATTCACCTCTGCAATTCTCACATTTCTAAATGCACCGGAGATAATTTTCTTTTGCGAATAGTATGGAACATGGTCAACTACACACTCAGATGTAACGCTGCTTTGAAATTGAATGTGACACAGATTCACCCGAAAAGCACTTTGTTATCCTTGGTGCAACATATATCTGGCCCCTTGCTGTATTATGTCCAGCTACATTGATTTCCAAGTTATTGCTGCAGGAAACTTTTAGAACCGGAGTTTGTTGGGACAGTCCTTCACCATACAACTTGCAGAAAGAGTTTTCGGATTTGGTGCAAGAGACGCTGAGTTTTATAAAGTATACCTTCTTCGGTTGATTGGGGGATAAATGGAAATTCTTAACTGTATGGCTTCATGGATGCTTGTAGTAAATCGCATGATGCTTGTGTATTTAGGAGAACTGAGGATGGTTCTAGCATTAAGATACGTCTTGTGTGAGCTAAAGCACGAGTTGCTCCAATGGAGAAATGTCGATTACGAAGCTAGATCTTATGGCCTGCTGCATTGGAACTAGATTATCCATTTCCATTAGAATGGCGTCAGACTTGCCTGACATATCCATTTCATTTTGGAGGGAATTTATTACTGATCTTTGGTGGATAAGAGAGCGTGGTGAAGGCCCTGTTTTCGTTTCGAACTGAGTTAAAGAAATACATAGATAGAACTTCTGCTGAACAATGGACATATTCTCCTGGAAATACAAATGGCACATTTCATGTTTCTGAGGGCTCTGCTTCAAAAATGTTATATAAATCCCAATGTCAGAAAGGATAATCTTGATTGTATCATACCTCGAAAAACTGGCCTGCTGATGAACCATTTTTTGTGAGGGAAGTTAAACAAGAGATTCTTAAAATTCATTTGAATAGTTTGAATTTAGAAGTTGAAAATCCTCATTTGTATGTTATTAGATTATCCAGTTATGAGTCTGTCTTTCGATATGAGCATAGGTGTTGCGTTTTATTGATAACGTCAGAGGTAAACGAATTGAAAGGAAAACTGTGGAGCTTTCTTTACAGAAAAAGGATGTTGCTGAGTGGTATTTATCAAAAGGGTTCAGGAGAAATATTTTTCTTCCTCTTGTATCCCAGCTTGTGTAACCTTGGTTGATGCATGTGGTATTTTTAGGGTTAAAACGGAAACAGCCGTACGTATTGGCAAACTTTTCTTTTTTTTTCTCCAATATTTTTACTGTAAAAATGTAGTTTTACCCATTGTTAAATTGAGGGTTACTGTAAATTACATTACCATGTTAGAAATCAGTTTCTTGAAGTATTTTATGAAAATAAATTTTGGGTTATTGGTGAAAGGAGGATCGTTCGTAAAAGAATCAATTGTTGCGTTAAATGTTAGCGATTTAAGCCAAAATCGTATGTATATGATCATATATTCTTCTCCTATGTTAAGGTTAAGGAGGCATCCGCTTTTGAAGTAGTTGGAATTGATCTAGCTGGACCTTTGTATCTTAAACATTGTGATAAAGCATGGGTAGTTCTGTTTACATATGCTGTATATAGGGACGTTCGTTTGGAACCGTTAACTTCTTTAGATAAGAATAGTTTCTGCTTTATTTAAGATGTGCCAGACGCAAGAAAACGCCAACAAAGAACTGTGTACTCGGATTAGGGCATACACTTTTAAAAAGTCAATAATTGCCTGTGGTATACTGATTGGAATAGGGCTGTTAAGACAATTGATATAGTTAGATTCACACTGGAAATTCTATCCTCCAACAGCTAGTTGGTGGGGTGTTTGGTGGAGCTTTGAAGGATCTTCTTTTTTTCTCCAGGAAGAGAGAACGAAGTTAGGACTGTAAAGTTGAGATCTGAAAAGGGGATTTTACTCTTCCCGATTCAGAGAGTATGTCCTTTAGAATTCCAAAGTAATGATTCTATTTTTCAGGTTCGGAGACTTGTAGGTACTCAAAATACGAATGTCTAGATAACTCCGTGGATTATCCCCCGATTTCTGAAATTCCTTGTGTTTCTGAAATAGTTACTGTTACTGTTTCCATGTAAAATATGTCTTGTTTTTAAAATAAGTTTTACTGTACTGTTTAGTTTTTTAGCAAATGTTACATCTTTTATTTGAATCGACAGCCGTAAAAGGCATCGGGTGGATACAAGAGTCCCATTAAATATGAGAAAACTTATTTAGATATATTTTATTTGCTTTGAAGATTGTCATTTAAAATATATACTAAATGATATAATACCGTTATAAAGATAGGATTAAAAAATATTCAAAACACAAAGAAAAAAAGAAAAAGTGTTGGTAATCAAATTCATAGAATAAAAATAAAAATAATATGGGGAAAAATATTAGTTGTTCTCGTGTTCCGCTTTACAACGGAAGGAGGGGTGCAGTAGCTTCTGAGGGTAATGGTTCCCTGAGCACCTGAGGGCAGAAGTCTGACTTCTAGCTCACGCACTTCACAAATCCTTTTTAAGGGGCAGATTTCCTTCTTACATTTCATTCATCCACAGATCGTAATTCAGATCTGGAACAGAGAACGATCATCTATGACCCAGTAATCTAAGTGGTATTATTCTCGACAGGGAGGAGTTTGCGACCACGAGGGAAATATTAGTCTATATACAAAAGGAAGTGAAAGAGAAATTGCTTTATATAAAGACAGATAAATAAGGAAGCCGTCAATACCTGTTACTTATCGTTATTTTAATAAAACTTAATAATTTTCAAAAATTTTAAGAAGAAGTTATATATAAGAAGAAATACTATTTTCCTGATTATTACAAATAATATATCTATTATTTTGAAGAACTGCAGAATTGGAAATTCTGTGCATTATTTGTTGCATCTGAGTAAATATAAAATAAATTACTATTTGTATAAAATAGCATCTCTTTAAATAAATATTTATATAAAGTAGCTCAGAATAAAAGCCAAGCAAATTGAAATATCTTGGGAAAAACAAGAGGGAAGCTCACCGAATTGCCTCTATCATGCTGAGGCCCATCTGCACGCAGTTGGTGGCGTGACTGGGTCGGGAGACGGGCAGACCGGAAACGCAGTAGTAGCAGTCCCCCAGAATCTTGATGCGCATGCAGTGGTTCTCCTGTAAGCACAAAATCCAAAGATGACTCCTTTACTAACGATTTAGAAATGAATGAAATATATATTAAATAAATATTTAATAACTTTTTGCTTACATTCATGAATTGTCTCAACAGGACGCAAGCAATCCTTTAAAATCATAAATGCGAGTACAAATTTGCTTTTTTAACCCTTTCGCTGCGGAGCGCCTAAAAACGAATGACTCTCTCTGCAGCCGGAGCGATAGCAGATTGTCTGTACGGATGACACACTTCGAGACACTCGCAAGACGGTGCGTGGAACCGATTTCGCCGGTCCTTTCCTCCAGGAGACTGGCCGACACGGAGGCCGAATAATAGTAATAATAACTTCAGTAATTTTTAATAATCTTAAATAATACAAACAATCTTTAGTAATGTTTCTGTGCACGATGCAATTTAAAGCAGGGTTCCATACGTAATCAGCGTTGCACTCTTTGCGTTCATTTCGTGTTTCGGTTCGCTTCTTGTGTTTGCTGCAAAGCACACATTTCCGCCGACCGTTTTGCCAGATTCCCGTTGGATTAGTGTATTTTTATGGAAAATCTCCTGGAACCAGTCTTAAAAGATTATCTTCGGGTGCAGTTTCACCTCCAGATTTATCGATGCATACATTATCGTTTGGATATTTTAGAAGAATTCCCCGAATTAGACATAAATGAAATTTTGCAAATATTATGTTCTTTTCGGAAAGGTCCAGCAAAAAAATATTCTTATACCTCTTCAAAGTTTTCCGAATAATATGAATTGAATCTAAAATCACATCTGTTTTGTCAACTGCTCCCATATCTCGTCTTATAATCTACTATGACAGTTGATTTTAATACCAAAATGTAAAACAAATGTACGGTACCAGAAGGCGCTGCTCGCTAAAGGGTAGCGTCCATAGTCGAACGACAGAAGGCACTGTTCGCAGCGAAAGGGTTAAAAACCAAAATGTCAAAAATAAGCATATGCATATGTATAGCTGTATGTGTATGACTCTGTATAACTGTTAAACTTGAAGAAGTTTCAAGTTTTTATTCATTGTTATTTAAAATAGAAGCTTAACTAGTTAACTGTTTTGAACTCTTCGAAAAATACAATTATAATTAAAATTTAGCGATGACGAGTATAGTCGCCAAGCACTGAATACGTGTAATTTGAAATTATGTTGTAATGAAATGGTTTTTATTTTCTTAATTTAATTAATGACATTTATTTATTTTCAAAAATTAACATTCCTATTTTTTCATATGAACCATAAACAATGTCGCTTCTTGAAAACACATATAAAGGATGCAAAAGGATAATCATCCCTATTTTTATTACCAGGTGCTCCACTTATTGAATAGTCTAAAACTATTTTTGGCTGCTTCATTGCTTTTTGGATGACTAATACAACACAGTGATACATTTAAGAAAAATAATTCGTAATGCTGGCTTTCTGGCACAGAGGAAGCGCGTTTTCCTCGCGTTCTGGGAGTCCCGGGTTCGAGTCCCGGTTTGGGCATGGTTTGTTCTGTGTGCTATGTCTGACTGTGCCCCCCTGTAAAAAGGGGCTGTGCAAGCAAATGTGGTGAGTGTGTAGCTAAGTCGTACTCTTGACCCTAGTTGGCGTTACTTCAAAAACAAGAGAGGCTTCTTTCGGCTTAAATCTGCTGCTGTATCAGCGGAGGGTTTGCTCATGACAAGTGCCGTTAGTAACAACAACAACATAATTCGAAATATATTCGGATTTTTTTGATAATAATTATTAATAAGAGGTTAACTATTCATTTGATTCCGACTTGGCTTTAATATATTTTAAACATCTTGAGATTTACGTATATTATTGAGTTTTTACTAAAATTGTAATTCACACTGGCTATTGTCACAGCTCAGAACTTCTGGAGAATAAATTCATCATAACGCAAAATGTCGTACTTTTCCCCTGACGTCTATACTTGTAAAAACAGCTAACTGGTTAAGGAGCCCTTCGATCAAGTAGTTATATTTCAGCATTGGTGGTACTCAGTATTCTAATAACAGATTTCTAGTTTGCAAGGATTGTAGACTGATTTGATGTCTTTTGAAACAGAAGCAGCCCCTTACTTTTATCGAGAAATTGATATAATCGTTAGTAGATATATCTTCCTACACTAAAATTAATTTAAATTTAAAATTCACCATGTTCTTATGCCAATAAGTCCCAAATATCCAATACAATACAAACTACCAAATTAATCCGTTAAATAAGTAACATTTAAAATAATCAGCATATGAAAAAAAAGTATATGTTTTTTTTAAAATCAATAAGAAAATGCTCTTTTTTTTTCTTCATTAATCCTAATTTAAAATTCCTTTCTGAAATCAAAATTTCATTAGTAAAAAAACCCCTTAAAATAGGCAAAATAGCTCCAAAAAATTAAATAAAACTCCTTTCATTTAACAACTGAGGCCTTGCATTACACGGAGTTTGCTAGACAGAGCCTGCTGCATTGAATTCTTTCTCTTTCTCAACAAATTTTCAGAGAAGCCAGTAGCCACCTGGAAGAAACGGAACAAGATAACTTCCTAATCCCCTAATTTCGAAATTTGATGGGTGGAATTACAGTTACTTTACGATAATCTCTGGAAAAGGTTTTCGAGGCGCACTTTATTTGATTTTTTACGAGCGTTTCCACCGGAAAGCTGCAGTGCTTAGTTTTTCTTACTTTCAGATAATTTCGAAATGTATATTGAACAAACAGCACTTCATTACGACCATTAAAACACTTAAGACGCTAAAACGTGCAGAGATCATTTTTTTTTAATTCATGAAGTAGATTTTTCATCATCAAGACTGAATTGAAGTTATGAATGAAGATCAAACACTAATATTGAAATACTTAGCTTTTTAAGCTCACTGATATTTTATTCCATTTATTTTACTATTCACGTCTTTTTTTTAATAAAAAGGAAGCTTATGAGATGAATTTCATGGAATGATTTATTCAAATTTCCTTTCAAAATAGTCTGCCTATTATTTCGTTAGTTGCAGCTATTATTTGGTAATTAAATTTTCTATTTTTAGGATTTACAAATAAAAAAAAGCAGAAACCTTAAATAGATCAGAAATACAAGAAATTCACCCAAGTAAAAAAATGTTGGATAATATTATTAAGTTTATAGAATTCTAAGGGTGTTATTTGCATTCTCTCAGATAAATTTCTTTCTTTTACCATCAAATGACGGAATGTAAAGAACAGAGACTGCTTTTGTACTGCAAGGTTGTTAATATTTTTAATTTATAAATACCATTTGATTCTTGAATTATTAATCATTTTAAAGTGAGTAATTATTTTTAAATTTTTAGATTGAACTCTTGATCACATAAAATCTTTATTCTATTTGATTTCATTTCAAGTTTTGATTTCACATGATTTTAAGCAGTTAACCATTGAAATTAGTAACGCGAAGTAGTGATTACAATTAGAATTAGGAATACAAAATTAGTGTCATTATCCTTATTGTGTTTAAACATGTTTTTGATTTACAAATTCATTTTTGGGAAGTGAGCACAAAGCAATATTATTCTCTATCAGATTTTAAAGTTTGAAAACAACGTTATTTAAAGTTAATGCCTTCAGTGATATGAAAGATAAAATGACAAGTGTTTCATCTTTTCACTCTATTTTATGGAATTGTTCTTTGTTAGAAACATTTTAAAATTTGAAAACAGCTTTATTAATAATTATTAATAAATGTAGTGATATGAAAGAAAACTAATAAGTGTTTTAACATGTAACATTTTTTTATGGAATGCAAATTAAAAAACGAATACCAATCATCAAAGTATATCCATATAAATAATTATTATCCGCCAGCGAATAAAAATTTGAGTGCAATATATGAGCAATGTATATAAAATTCATATCAACGTTAAAAAACAAGTCTCATGCATTTGTTTCTTATAAAAAAGAAAGAGGGAAATAAACCTGTGGAGTATCCTAATAAAACAGAATTAACCTATTATTAGCGCCACCGTTAATTCGCAACTTACAAATATTTCCATTAAAATTGTTTTTAAATTCCATGCGGGAGTAGAAAAATGCAGAATATAAAAGCAATAACTATTCTACAAAATTTAGAAACAAGTAATAGATAAAGACAACGTAATTCTAACAAATATTAGCATTGGAACAGAATTTGAAATATATATCACAATAATGTCTTTGAACATAACATGATGTTGGCATTGTGTGAACATTTGCGTTCACACAGCGCCAAGAACTATTTTTTACATAGCTAACATTGTTATGGAATTGAATGAAAAATTTTAAAAAAATTACCTCCGGAAAATTCAATTTCCGGATCTTTGTTATGGTAATGGGTGATCTCGTTATGCTATTATTTTTGCAGGATTGGAATTTCCGTCGTTTTCTATACGCCGACCTCTTAAAGTGTTTGAAAAATGGAGAATGAAATTATTCACCCGACAAGGAATTTGCATTTTCAAGAAGACAGGGAGGCGACACGCGATCACAACATAATGAAATTTATTCATACCTTCAGTTTATTCTTTTTTCACGAAATATAGCTAGCAAAGTGTCCGTGAAAGAATCGCATGAATATATTATTGACTGGCCACGTTTTTAGTAAAGGCATTCGGTGTTTTTCCTTATCTCATTGTCATAGAAGCATTTTTAAAAAGCACCTTTTGATGAAACTATTATAATTAAAAATGCAACACTTAATAAAGGAAAATATAAAATTTTATGTAGAAACTAGGTGCGAAGTTTAAGAAGGCTATACAGAATGTTTTTTTAAAATCAGGAAATAAATTTTAAGGATATGTCAGATATATAAAAAATGGTCAGAGATGCAGATCCACGTTTATCACAGAGCATGGATTCTCAAACTCCGAAAAGGCTCTCTTTAATAGAGGAATAAATATAAGTAAGCAACACAAATTTACAACTCGTTTACAAGAATAATAGTTATATCTAGATTAACAGGAAAAATAATACAAATTAGGATGCGATACAAAAAAAAAAAGCACCAGCGGACTATTTAAGTGTGCAAAGGGCTTATCACCTTAAGCTAAATTCACCTTGCATGTTGTTGTTCAAGCCATTCCGTTCTTTGAATATTATATATTTATTTTTAATATTGTACATTTTATTAGTTATACTCACCAGTTTAATATATTTCATTAACAAGAAAAGAGTCCTCTTCTCCGGTTTATTCCTTTCCGTTTTGAACTCCACGATTCATTGAAAAAAATGTTGCCACAATTTTAGAAATTCTTTACATTACCTACCAGCTTTAAAGCAACGTGAGTGCTCGTAACTTTGAATCATGATCAGATAACGAGTATGGCATCTGAGACTGTACTTATTTCATGAAACTTCAAGAAAACACCAGTAGGTGATGGTTTGATCCTAAATTCCAAATTTAATGATATTGAGGATTAACGCTCACACACATATCGGAACTTGGGTGTCATCAAGCTTTTGTTATTTGTCCTTAAGTCGAGATCAGGCCACTACGATTTTCAGATGCAAAGGAAATAAAAGGATATATTGGCCTCTGCTGTTTGAGTTAGTAGGAAAACAGACACAAACTATGATGATGATTGGATTTCATTACTAACCTTCTGAGTTCTTGTTACTTTCAAGGAACAATGAGGTCAAATTAGCTGACTCTATGCATCATTTTATTATTTTTCTAATTCTTCTCTTGTTTAACAGTACAGAAGATCATTAAATAAGAATATAGGCTTAATAGATAAATGGAACATATGTAAAATAAAACTTTTTTTCTTAAAACTGCTCAAAACATTTTCCTAATTCATTATATAATGTTTGATTCTAAATATGTGATTATTATTTTATGGTGGAAACAAATACTTAAGTTTAATCATAGTTAGTTTTTAAAAAAATACCTTTTAAATGTGCAACCATTGAGCCTTTTTATTGCATATAGCAATTGCAGGAGTTTATATGATTCTCAAATCATACAAGAATGAAAATTAAACAAATGGACAAATTGCATGAAAACACGGGGATAATGCAATAACTTATAACACTTCCGAAGTTTTGTTCCTGATTTTCCAAAATAGATTCAAACCAAGCCATCGAAATTGAGCCCAATTTGGAAATAAATGAGTTCTTGTTTCACCCACTACTTCTCATGTACATTTCATTAATGTTTTACAAACATATTTACAGAGGTTCATACATATTTTATACACAAACTATTGGCACTTCGAACAACTAACTGATTATGGTGCGATTATTTTCAGCTCTACCGCAAATCTTGCTTCACCATGTGTATCATGCATTTTTAGGCCCACTTTGAATTCAATGTTGAAGTTCAAACTTCGAATTTAATAACCCTATCATTCAAAAGAAATCGTCCATGATCGGCAGAGAAATTTCTTTCCTTAATTTATAAAAGATCTTGAGTAATTATGATCCTAATATTCATATATGCATCAAATATTACCAATAAACATCTACATAATTTATTTTAAGACCTCGCAAATTTACTACACCAATTTCTACATTTTTTCTATTTCATTTTATATTAATGCCAGCCTTCGAAATCAATTTTGCTGTTGTCTTGATTTACGCTCAAAAATTTAACACCCACTTTTCGGAACACATGTACGAAACTAATGAATTATTTTGTTTCAGGCATTTTAAGAAATTTATGATAGGGTAATTGCGATTTTTAGTTTTATATTCATGTTTATGCTTTTCACAGGATAAATTTTATCACTTTTAATGAAACTAATTTCAATGTTAAAAATGCTTTAATATACTTTTGCCCTTTCCGTTTAAAGTTTAAATTTTTTTCCAAAGCTCTGAGAGGGTAAATTTCAGACTTCTCTTGACAATCAAGTTGGTGAATGGAATGGTTTCCTGCACTTGCATATTATTCAAGAGAGAATGTTAATAGGAGGTAAAAGGGTGGTGAAATTTCTTAGAGGTTTGGTTCAACAAGACAAATAAAAATTAGTGATCCGCAAATAATTTGAAAACCTGAAAAATATACAATTTTTTTCATAATAGCATTTAAAAAATATATTATTTTAAATTGAATATAATTGTGTTTATAAAACATAGAAAGCTTATTAAGTTTCATAAATATGGAAAAAAGAGTTTTACGTATAAGTATTAAAATATGCTAAAAAATTTCGAAATTAGTATTTTTATTATGTTGCCATCTTTTCTTTTATTTTAAAATGAAAAGTTAATAAATAAATTTTCAGAATTTCAAATAAACACATGTCACTCAATTCCACAATAGGCGAAATGTCCTTTATTTTATAAGGATGAATATGAAAAATCTATTTTTTGATGTTAAAAAACATCCTAGTTACCTTAAATTAACGCATATTAAAAACAATCGTGGCTAATGGATCAGCGCCTTTCACTTTATTACTCGTAGATTCTTTTATTTACTATGTTTTCAAATATTTCCATTGCTGAACCTCTCCCTCTCTCTGAAGTCTCTAGTTAAAATTAAATAACGTATATTAATTGCCGACGGCAACCTGCTTGTTCATCCAAGTTATCGACTTTTTAGGCTAAATGATTCATTTAGAATGCATGTATATGTTTAAAAAATAAGACTCGTAACTGGATAATCTAATAACATACAAATGAGGATTTTCAACTTCTAAATTCAAACTATTCAAATGAATTTTAAGAATCTCTTGTTTAACTTCCCTCACAAAAAATGGTTCATCAGCAGGCCAGTTTTTCGAGGTATGATACAATCAAGATTATCCTTTCCGACATTGGGATTTATATAGCATTTTTGGAGCAGAGCCCTTAGAAACAAGAAATGCATTTCTTGCACAGAACATTTATATCTCCAGGAGAATATGTCAATTATTCTGCAGATATTCTATCTATATGTAGACGCATCTTAATGCTAGAACCATCCTCAGTTCTCCTAAATACACAAGCATCATGCGATTTACTACAAGCGTCCATGAAAACATGCAGTTAAGAATTTCCATTTATCCCCCAATCAACCGAAGAAGGAATACTTTATAAAACTCAGCGTCTCTTGCACCAAATCCGAAAACTCTTTCTGCAAGTTGTATGGTGAAGGACTGTTCCAAAAAACTCCGGTTCTAAATTTTTCCTGCAGCAATAAGTTGGGAATCAATGTAGCCGAACATAATATGATGTTCGGCTACATTTCTACTTCCGGATACATTACTACCCAGGGGGTCAAAAATCTGTTGCGCCAAGGATAACACAGTGCTCTTCGGGTGAATCCGTGTCGCTTTCAATTTGAAAGCACCGTTACATCTAAGCGTATAGTTGTTCAAGTTCCATATTATTCGCAAAAGAAAAGTATCTCTAGTGTATTTAGAAATATAAGAATTGCAGAGGTGAATTTCTCAACCCTACAAATTGAACCAAGCACTAGCGAAGAATTTCTAGGATTGTTCTATGATTCAATTTTTTCTGGAGAAGATACTTCATTAACGCAATTATCGTAATAAAATGAGGTCTTAAACTTCGAAATCATTGGAGAATATTCTTTGGGAAATTATTTAAATAAATATATAGGCAAGCCATTAGTAGAAAAGGGTTAGATGTCACGCCTAACACAAGTCTATAATGTCTATTAACAATAAAATTTTCAGTATCGGAAGGAAAATAAAAATTCAAGAAATCTCTATCTTCAGGGGTTATACTTAACTGCAAAAATGCCTTTTCCATGTATGAGGAAAAGCCTATTTTATGCAATCCAATCATTTCAAGGATGTCAGGAATAAGCTGGATCAAATCGGGAACTTGGATTAAATTATCATTCAAACAAGGTCCTTTGCATTTTTTAACAGATGCATCGAAAACCGGTCTAATTTTTGAAGTTTAACTTATTTCCTTGATTACTAGTCAGTATGGTATATTTCCCCACTTCTTAAACACTTTAATATATTATTGCAATTATTATCTCTTACCACACGTTTGCATATGCTCCTCTCTCTTTTCAGAGTCGCATTTTTATTTTTGGATAATTAAATTTTATATAAAAAAGGGTAGTGATACTCCCAACCTACCATTGGGAAGAATAGCCAAATTATCTTGAAATTGTTTGTTTTTCTCGAAACCAAATTTTCTTTCTAGAATTCTGCCATGGATCATAAATTCCTATAGCCTCAATTTCCCATAGCTTATACCCAATGGAATTCCCTGAATGCAGCGATATAACATGTGAATTATTGAATCGTTTCCTTTCAATACCTTCCTCCCCGGGAACAAGGTTACCACCCGTGTTTTCCATGCAAGAGTGATCCAGTCTATTTTGTAACTGAACTAATACCAGACCTTAATTGTTAAGCCAGCACCATCGGCTCCTATGAGCAAATCAATAACAGAATGTTTTAAATGCAAATCTGATACCCCAATATTATATTCTTCCGACTCCCTCTCATCCCAAAGAGCTTTATATTATGGCATATAGCTGCATTTTCTTTCATCATACATAGCCTCATTGTCTACAGAAATATTATTGTTTAAATTTTTAATCTTAATATCTTGTACCTCATGCAAACGTGTCTCAATTATTTCTACCCCTAAACAAACTTTGCATAAAATGTTGCTTCCTTTCAGGTTTCAATTTAAGCTCTTTAACTACTCTTGTACTTAGAAAAGAGAGATGAGACCCAGTATCGATGAGTGCTCTTACATTTACTCTTTTTAACGCTCTCAGTTTTGACTCTTGAAGTCATCAGTAAAAGAGCTTGCACATTTCTGTTAATCATCACCTTAGTAGACGCGTCAGTTCCGTTCTTAAAAGAGATTGAAACCTGATCTAGCCACATCAAAGGAAAGCGATTATTGACCTGTTGCATATATTTGACTTTAAATTTATATCTTACGTTCACCTGTCTTAAACCTAAACATGAAACTATGCCTCCTTCTTCTATAACAACTTCCTTCTCTCTTCTTATATGACCAAACTGTTTTCTAATTATATAACAGCACTGGCTGGGATGCTTCTTATCACAGAAAAGACCATGAAAATGAATAATCTGGTTCCAATGCAGCAGGCCATAAGATCCAGCTTCCGAATCGTCATTCCTTCACAGGAGAAACTCCTGCTTTATCTCGCACAAGATGGATCTTAATGCTAGAATAATCCTCAGTTCACATAAATACATAGCCGGCATACAATTTTCTATAAAAGCCCATGAAAACATGCAGTCAAGAATTTCCATTTATCCCTCGGTGTCATTTCAATTTTCCAAATTTCTTCCTTCTTCCGAATTTTGCAATTTTTAAAAACTGATTCAATCCTATCTCTTGGCATGAAGACAAACGTTCACAATTATTCTTTAGTTGATGTTTCAAAATTAAGTTGCATTTTATAGTTCGATGTCTCGTTTGAAATCGCTGCTTCCAGTGCAATTAGCACACGTGGTGAAAAACTCTAGAAGATTCTTTCGTCTGGTCTTTGAAACGCTTCATTATCAAAACCGGAAGCTGGTCTATGAAATATGAAATTCTTAAATTCAGCCGTAAAGTTTTGCCCCAAGTCGGGCGCCGTTTTTTGAAGTGAAGATCTTCAAAGCAAACAAAATATATTTAAATTAATCTCCTCGTCTTTAATGCGTCTCTTACATCTACCCAATGTCTCTTACGGCTGTCGATTCAATTAAAAAAACGCGACACTTGCTGAACAGTACAATGTAGTACAGCTTTATTTTAAAGACAAGGCATATAAACATGAAAGCAGTGGCAAGTCACTAGGGCAACGGCGCAAATGGAAACAATCTTTCAGTTCCCAACAGACTGGACGAATGCTTTGGTGGCGAGATAAACCTCTCTGTTGAACATTTCAAATTACATTTTGCAGCTTCATTAACGAAATGAACAAGCGCTCACTTCAGTGTAGTTGTAAAAATGCCCAAGGAAGTAATATGAAATTCTCGCGGTGATTTGTTCACCTTTTTTTTATCATTCCATACAAATAACTGGAGCGAATTCTGTTCTACTTGAAACTAATTAGCAGATGCCCTTTCTTTATTATCCAGAATAACTTGAAACTATAATTTCAAATTATTTCCATAAAGATTTCAAAATGAAAATTACCTTAAACGAATTAGTAAAACAAAACCTTTCTTTGCTTTGTAGTTTCATTGCATTTATTATTCTTAATAATTCCATGCGCTTTTTTTGAGGTCAATATTTGAACTCAGCATAGAAGAAGCTTAAAAATTGTAGCAATTGCTTGATTCTAAATGTTTTTTCCTTAGGTCCATGAAAAAGTACCAAATATTACAAATTAATGTTTTTAACATTCCATTCTCAAATTACTTTTTGTTACACAATGAACTTTTACAAATGTCTGCCAATGTTTGAAGAACCAATGTCCTCAAATATGTTATGAGAATGAATTAATGGCAAATCAGTTTATATTCTAGTTATTAATTAACACAATATAATCATTCTTTACAGAAATATTTGGTAAATTTTCAAAGTTATTGATCATTTGATCATTCTCGTACAGTTTGTAAACATCCATGTTAAAAGGAAATCATTTGATTTTTTTTATAGAAAACAATAGTACAATCTTAATAAAGTTACATTTCTTCAGACTTCTTTGATGTACTCGAAATATTTAATTCCATAATTCTGAATTTTAGTGCATACAAATTCGTTAAACTCTAGAATATTCTCTGAACAAAATTCCCAAAACTTGCGATACGAAGTGATTATCGTAATTCAGGAGCGGCATTTCGGATGATTAAAAATTTAGATGCATAAATCTTGCACGTAGGAACACCCAAGTATTTTTAGTATTGTTTTAACTTTAGGATTATTCCTAGAAATCTTATGAAAAAAATTATAAATATGTATTTAGTATTTATAGCTGTGAATACATAATTGTTTTCTTTTATTTCATTATGATTAGTCATATGATTGTCTGTCTAGCACATACTGAAATCGACTGAAAGGAAAAATGGTTTCAAAAATAAAATAAGGAATCCTAACTATAATTGATTAATAATATAATTTAATTAAAACAATAAGATAAGATCTATTGTCAACTAACCCAAAAAACATGTAATGGTAAAATAATACCATTTTTTAAAAATATTTGTGGAAATATAAGATAAAAGATTAATAAAAATATTTTAAGAGATAACAAAATCAAATATTGAAATACCTAATGACAATCATAAACTAAAAAAGTCTGATGAAAAATATTTACGTTAATAGCTTTTCAGAAAGTGGATGCTTCAAGAGATATCTTATATAAGTTTAAAAAAAGCCTTTCCTTGCTACTAACACTTTAAAAAAGAAAAACTGAAAAGAAACATCTAATAAAGAATTTATTGATCGGCTTAAAAGCAATTTTTATCACCAGAGTGGTAAAGCAAGCGAAAAACCGAAAAGTTACGGCATCAATAATTTTATTTCAGTAAACAGTAAACAACACCGATGATCCGGACGGAAGTTGTAAAAATCGGAGAATGCTTTAAAAAATTGACAAAAATGGGTGTGGATTATTTCTTTTTCTCTCTCAAGTTCTCCTCTCGCACGTCAGGGAGAAAACAAGGGGAGGCTGGTTCGGATTTTACGATGAACCGTTTCGGAATCTGCCAAGAAATATCTGTATTGGACAGACCGTTTTTATGATCATAAAAAATCCCCCCACCCACCCAAATCAATACATTTTAAGGAAGTTTGGAGTGTCTCTGTCTGAAAGTGTGGAATTTCTAAAAGATAAGGAGACTAAAAGAAAGTAAGCTTAGGAATTCCTTAGTTTTCCGAATTATGCAGGATTTTTAAGAGGATTCAATACTTATGGAAATTACAAGGAAATAATCTCACTGAAAAAATTAACTCAGAAATATTTTTCAAAAATTTTACTCTGGCTTACTCGATGAAGTGAAGGGAAAGCAAGAAACCATTGTATTCCTAATTTCTCAACCACAGTAAATAAATAAAAGAGAAATAAGATTTTTTTAAACTTACATTTCTTATTATTCTAGAAAGTTGAACGCAAAAGTTTATGCCAAAAAATCTTTTAGTCAATCAATTTTTTATACATTTTCGCTTAGTATATTTCCTAATTAAATATTTTAAGCAACACGTAACCATTTTTTTTTCAAATTAATAACCACGGAGAATTACATAGGATTGGAATATAATCAGAATAATCTATTAAATAATAAGAGTCTGAATTAGTAATTGTTATATAGAATGTTAGCCGCAGCAATAATATAAAAAATACTAGAATTCCTGCACATGCAGAAGTGAGTGAAAATTAAATAACAAAATTGTTTCGCAAAAAGGAAACAAGTCTAGTTCAATAAAAGTGTAAAATCAATGATGGGCTTAAATTGCGTATTTTCTTTTTCTTTTCTATTAACAGTTTGAAATCTATAAATTCTTTGTGGAAGAAATGTTGATTTTAACAATGATATTTAATAATAGCTATAGAATTGTTTGCAATGAAACTACTGTTTGAAGTAACTACCAGATACGATATAATAAGAAATAAAAAACAAAATTATTTGAACGATTAATAAACAATATTGAAAGAACATTTATAATATTATTTTAATGCTTAACATATGAAGTATATAATACAATTGTAATAATAAACAGACACATGAAAAAAAACTCTGCATTAAAATATAAATTAAATGTGAAACGTTTATACATTCATCAATTTCAAAATCTTATGAAAATCGATGCAATATTTTGATATAAATTTTCGTAAAGAATCCAAACTTAAATATACTGAATAATAAACTTTTTTCATAATAAATAATACATTTGTTTAAATTTAAAAAAGGATTAAAATGAAATCTGCTATGCATATTTTAATGTATCATATAAGAACATCATTTCTTGAACTGCCAAGCACCACGTGCTCGTGCAAGTGAAATTATATTTTTATTCATTTTAATTGTTTCATCGAATGAGTCACTTTAGTATTATTGCAAAAGAAAAAAAACTTTGTCTCGCATGTATTGTTTAAAAAATATCACATTTCCTATTTATTTCATTTTATACAATCACGTATTCAAAATGACATTTTTCTAGGTTTTATTTTCTGTAGCTATTAACTTATATTTTTTTAATCAGAGGTTTTGTAAATACAAGAGCAAGTGTTATTGAAAGCTGATTATTTAAGATGTTCGTGCATATATATTTTGTTTTTAATTTTTTGGCCTACGGATTATTGTTGATGGCCCAAACTCAAGTTCCCAAAACAACATCATGCTCTGACATAATAAAATAAAATAAATATTTTTAAAGTTCATTAGAGGAAGAGGAAAGCAGGACAAAAGTGGCGCTAGAATCATTAATTGATTCTCTAATTAAGCAAAATTCAAATAAACTGACTACTTATAAACGTGCATATAAATGAATCCTCCGCATTTGCCATTTAAAGTAACAAATATTTCATATGTTACAACTGTGGAAATAATCTATCCAAAATTTTTTAACATACTCTTTAATAAATGCGCTGTATCCCCAATCCTCCTCATCAAAAAAAAAAAAAATCGTGGTTCTTCGGTCAGGCAGATAACGCATTGTATGGCTTTGCCTACAATAGTAATGAAATATTATCCTCTACCGTGAATTTATCATTTTTACGCAAACTATTGTGCAATTCTTGGCGAGTTTTTTGGCATTCAATCCAAGGCATGCTGTTTGTAGCATTCGAAAAGAGAGTTTGTATTTCAGATGCGATTTTCACAACCGTTGAAATAAATATTTGACAAGGAACTACATTCATTACAAAACCGCATAATAAATAGGATGCATTTAAGTCACCGCGCTATTCAGTTATCACATTTACATATTTCCGAACTTACAGTTGGTCACTACCTTATCGGATATCACTCAAAAGGTGACAAGCGTCTACACTATAGATGTTAAATATATGTACCAAATTTGATCCGTTTTGCTTTTATTTTGTATCAATTGTGTTAGTTTACATTTGAACAACGGGACAAATAGACTTCTTCCTTTTGTTCAAAATTTTATAAAAATCGGCAGTGTGGTGTAAAACTCCTGAATCAAATTTCATTAATCTAACGCAAAGATTATTATTATTTGTTGTTGTTGTTGCATGCCCCCTTTGGCCAGCAGTGCTAAGCAAGTTCCATGACTGGATGGAAAAAGATTGCAGCCTCTGTTTGTCACAAGGACCAGAGCACCTTGAAGTAGATAGAGGACCGACTTAAATTTATCACATATTCGTTTGCACAGACCCTTTTTACGGGAGGGGGGGGGCACAGTCACACATCTCACAGAAAGCACACAGAAGAACAACCATGCCCTAACCACCACTCCCAGAACACGAGGAAGACGCGCTAGCTCTCTCAGTGCCAGAAAGCCGGCTAGAATATTTGTGTTATTCTTATCACGTACAGACAGAAAATTTACAAAAATATGTTTATCAAATTTAGGGAAGTTTAAAAGCTAGAAATTCGTCAAAATATCATATTTTCAATGTTTTGCCGATTACAGTATGTTTTCTAAATTTCGCGTAAGAGAAAGCAAAGCTCTTAAGCGCAGTGAGAATAAATATTAAAATGAAATCTGTTATACATATTTCAATATATATCATGTCAGAACATCATTTCTTGAACAGAAAAGCCCAACGTGATCTGCAAGTTAAATTATATATTTTATTTATTTTCATTGTTTCATTGAATGAGTCACTTTAGTATTGCAAACAATCATAAAAAAACTTTGTCTCGGATTTATCGTTTAAAAAAATATTACATTTCCTATTTTTTTCATTTCGTATAATCGAGTGCTAAAAATATCATTTTTCTATGTTTCATTTGCTGTAGTCATTAACTTACTTGTTTTAAATTGGAGCTTTTGTAAATACAACGGCCTTATTAAAAGCTGATTTTTTAAAATGCTCGTGCAGATAATAAAATTTTTATTTTTTCCTTATGGATTTTTCTTGACGCCAAAAACCCTCATCCCCAAAACAACATCATGTTCTGATATGATAATAAGTAAAAGCAAGCTTTTGCTATAATCAAATATGAGAAACAGAATACTGTCAAGAAAAAAAAGTCAGCGAAATTTGTCTTAAAGAAACACTATGCTATTTTTTCAACTCAAAAATGATGGATTACCTGTTAGATATGCATAAAAAATCGCCTGGAAAACGTGAATAGAAGGTGCTGGGCATCTTTGATATTCTCCTTCTTCAAACTGAATATTTTCTCTCCCGGCCTGTGTATGAGGACGGAGCGCAAAAAGAACTTTTTATTATTGTTATTTTTTTAGGGTGGAGAAGGCGCGGGCGCTTTCCATTTATTTCCGTTCTGAGATTACTACCTGAAAGCTTCAAAAGGGTGTACAAGTAAAAAGAAACACCTGAGAATGGATTCCACCCACCGTTCGAATTTTAAGAGTTCTAGAAACGGCCTTAGTGTGAAAAAGAGCGCCTTGCTTATTTTTTAATAAAACAGCGGATTTTTGAAGAAATAAATCAAATTGAATGGCACTATTTCCGACATTGTGTCGCTAACGTTTGGGGTGTTTGAATCGCAAGCTATAATACTGGAAGTAGAAATTCTAATGCATTTGATAAAATTGGCTTTAAATGTTTTAGGAGTAAATCATAGTTTCGAAAAATTTTCTCCATCTTTTTCACAGTTAGGAATAGTCAGGAAAATTTTGAGGCTTACATAATTGGTAGATATGTTGTTGTTACTTATGGCACTTGCCATGGACAAGCCCCGCTGATCCATCAGCAGATTTTAAGTCGAAGATATACGTCTCTTTTTTCAACTAGGGCCAAGAGTACGACTTTAGCTTCACAATCGTCACAGTCGCTTGCAAAGTATCTTTTTACAGGGGGGCACAGTCACAGATCTCACAGAAGGACAACCATGCCCGAACCAGGACTTAGTCCCGGGACTCCCAGGAAACTAGGAAAACGCGCTACCTCTGTGCCAAAAAGGTATTAGTGTATATAAAAGATAATAGTCTTTTTGTAGCATTCATAATTCGTATAAGCTTATGAACGATTTAAATGATTTGAAGAGCATGGATAGCCTGCTTGGTGGAGCGTTGGACTCGTATTTCTTAGGTTTCGGGTTCGAACCTCGCCAGATTCCTCGAGTGTGTGCTGACTGACGCTCGTTAAACCTGCTGTGGTTATAAAGTCTTCCATCTGGAGAGCAATACCACTGGGGGTACTGGGTCAGAAGTGATCGTTCTCTGTTCCAGATCTAAATTACGATCTGTGGATGAATGAATGAAGTCCGCCCCATAAAAAGGGTTGTTACGTTTGTAGTTAAGTCGTACTCTTGAGCCTAGTTGGCGCTACTGAAAAACGAGAAATACTCAAACAGTTTAAATCACTGCCTAGTCAACGTGTTTGGAAAAATGCAATACATAGCAACAACAATGATTTGAATTGTAACACTTTGAATAATTCCTAGAAAGAGAGGCAAAACACACCTACAGAATGTTCAAGTACTAGGTTAGCGCACTCATTTAATTTATACTTTGTAGAAGAAAAGGGTATCGACATGCTTTACTTCCTTTTTATCAGAAAATACATTCTTTGTTGAAAAAAGAAGTCATTGCAGTTGATCATTTCTATAAAACTTTCATTTTTTTCGGAGTTTAGCGAATATAACTATCGAGTCATTGAATAACTGATGCGAGAGGTCACCTCAAAACTTTCTCGGAAACTCTCATGCAAATGTGTTATACCAGATAGCCTTGGATTGCATTGGAATACGATTATCATGAAATAATAAGTTTTAATGTAAATTACTGTATATATCGTGTGTTTCTTGGCGGGCATATTGGCGATTAAATCTAGTTTTGTCCAATAATCCGAGAATCGAATTTGTCTTTCAGATTCATTTTCCTTACCGACTGATAAAAATTCGACGAAAAGCGCAAATTGTAATCACAAAATCACACACCAAATTTGATTATTGGCGAGCGTGTTGGTGATTAAATCTAGTTTTGCCAAATAATAAGATAATTGAATCTGTCCTTCAGATCCCTTCTTCTTGCCGACTGATAAAAATTTGACGAAAAGCGTAAATTGTTGTCACAAAATCACACATCAAATTTGATCCTTGACGTGCTGTTGGCAATTAAATCTAGTTTTGCCGAATAATCCGATAATCGAATCTGTCCTTCAGATCCGTTTTTCTTACAGACTGATAAAAATTTGATGGAAAACGTCAATTTTTGTCACAAAATCCCCCACCAAATTTGATCCTTTTCGTGCGTGTTGGCGATTAAATCTAGTGTTGCCAAATAATCCGAGAATCGAATCTGTCTTTCAGATCCATTTTCCTTACTGACTGATAAAAATTTGACAAAAAGCGATAATTGTAGTCCCAAATTCACACACCAAATTTGATAGATTTAAATAATTGCCTTTTCGAATTACCGGATTCTTGAAAATGTAGACCAATGGAACTGCCAGCTCAAAATTCAACAGGTTCCTATACTATAGATGTTGCATTTGTATTCCGAATTATATCTGACCAGCTCTCCAAGTGTTAGCTTACATTCTAACATCCAGATAAACCAATTTCCTGTTAAAATTTGAAATTTGTCAGAGATCTACAAATTTAGTACAAATACTTTCTTTCACCCGTCTGGCTCAAAAAGGTTTTGGGTTCTTCTTGTCGTAGATAGACAGTCAAACGGGCAAACAGACATAGTCAGATAAATGTGCTTTCGTATGCATGGAGATCTGAACCCGGGGAATTCGTCAAAAGTTCGAGTTCGAATTTTTAGTGGTTTCAATATTCTTTTTATATATACACAAGAAAGTAAAAACGGACATTCTGTAAGTTCACTGAAAATTCAAAATTTTCGCAGAGTTATTAGAGAGGAATCATCCGTTTTAACAAAATTTAAGCAACAAATCGTCATCACACATAATCTGGGTCACTATGGGCAGAAAGTACGCTGAAAACAAATTCTTGGGAGATGTTTGCAAGCTTCGCACAACTACTTTTCACTTAACCCTTTATCTACCGAATTATTTTACCATCAGGTTTTGAAATCTATTTTTGAACCAGGGGTTAAGTTTTGATAAAGAATAAACCCAGGAAGAAGAATTTTTTAATTAAATAAATTATTTTAAATTATTTTAAAATAAATTATTAATAAATTATTTTAATTAAATTATTTTAATTAAATAAATTATTAATTTAATTAAATAATTTATTTAATCAAATAATAATATAAATAAATTATTTAATTAAATAAATTATTAATGAAAAAATTTTAACGTTATTATTTAGTCGACATCTACTGCTTTAAATTGGAAATATGTCCTTCGTGTTCTTTCAATTTATGTTAGAGTATATAGTCATATTGTGAAAATATCTGTCGTATTTAAACTGTACTTTAAAATACCGTCGGTAGATAAAGGGTTGAAGAAAATGCGCGTATAGTCGCTACAAAAAAAGAAGGAAATATACATTTTTATTCTTCTGCCGAGCATCATATCTGAAAATTAGGAATGCCATTTTAAAGCTAGTAACATATACTAAAATATTTGGACCCTAAAATGTTCGTAGGGGGGCTGCAAATGTATTTGAAGCGGTGTTAACCTTGAAATTTGTTACGAAATACTTTTTTAAGGTAATGATTAGACTCCTCATAGAAACATGATACAAAATACTCATTTTAATGAATAAACTATGATTTAAACCGGAATATATTTCCCTTTTTCTGTTATGGGGTCGTTGCTATACTTTGTTATAGATAACATTTATGTATCATTTGAGCGCCAGTAATAGTATTTTTTTTAAATGTCAGAACTTGATGTTTTGGGAATGAAGTTTGTGGAGTCAAGAAAAATTTGTAGGCGAAAAATAAAAATTTTATTATCTGCCCGAGCATCTCAAAAAATCAGTATTTAATAACGCATTGCCAGTGCATTTACAAAAGCTCTGATTTTAAAAAACGTTTAGTACTACAGCAAATAAAACCTAGAAAAATGCAATTTTGAGCACTGGATTATATGAAATGAAATAAATAAGAAATATGGTATTTTTTAAAACATTCAATGCGAGACAAAGTTTTTTGGGTCGTTTGCAATACTAAAGTGGCTCATTCAAGGAAAAACTTAAAATAAATAAAAATATAATTTAACTTGTTATACGTTAGCACGTAGTGCTTCAATAAGAGTTTAATTTTGATGAGGTTTTTGGAATCAACTAAAATGCGTGGGCTAGGAATTGAAATTTTAAGTTTCAATTTTTTAAAAAATAGGCCTTAGAAGTCTCATAAATATGGTTAAATGGCTGAAATTTCAAAATAAAACCTTTTTAGCCCCCAATTTGCCTCTTTTAGTTGAGATGATTTTTTAAGCTTTTTTTTAACTTTATGAAAGCTTTCTTCAAACTTGAATAAAAATCTTTTTAAAAACAGATTAGATTGTTTAATTAAATAAAACGTTTTCAATGACTGCCCGCCCAAGAAATTATGTTCTAACTTGATACATTGAAATATGCATAGCAGATTTCAATTTTTATTATTTATTTTTGTAACTATTTAAAAATATCTTTAAAACTTCAATCTGTGTCTTGTAATAGGTTATTTCAAGCGTGTTGAAATATTTATTGTGAAAGTTTCCACTATTTTTAAAAAGAAACATTCAAGAGTATTGAAAGTTTTGTCTAAATCGCCATTACCCTGAAATCATCAAGAGGAAAAGCATCATTGCATTCTTTTTGTTAAAAAGAAATATCAATTTCAGTGTTAAAATTAATATCTTATCAATAGAGAGAGACGAAAAAAATTGATTGGTTTTTATTCTTCCTGTGCTTTATTTCTGCATTTCATTATCAATATATACTAATCTTATCATCATTGCTTACTACACCTGCACAAATGTTAAAAGACATTTTGTTATTTTATGAGCATATAAAAAAGGAGCTCAATTTATCTTGCAATAAATACAAAGCTTTATCTTGCAATAAATACAAAGCTATTTTTTTTCTTTGCTTTATTGGCCACTTAATGTTTCACTAAATGTTATATACTAATGCTTTTTTTATTGCGAAAGAATTTATTATATGAAAACAAGCTCACATGTTTGTTACAGACGTGAAGTTAAATCGCTCTACATTTATCACTCTACATATTTATTCATTTATTCTTCGTATCTTTAATTTCTATTATTGTTGCATTTACAAGCCTTATTCATCCTACATTTTGCTGCATAAATTATAATTGGAAATTCGAAAGCAGATATAAATACAGGAAGTATTTAATTATAGAATTATGAAAATAATTATTACATAGGATATCTTTAAGAAGTATACAGTTTAATAATTGAACACTTATATTAGTACATTTTAAATTAAGCACAATAAAATGGTTTCAGATGGTTATATATATATATATATATATATATATATATATA
>JAOUZG010028934.1:280810-294931 GCA_026289955.1 Argiope argentata | reverse complement strand
CCAATTTTAAATGTAATTAAATCCCAAAGTTTTGTCCTAATTTAGATCATAGTAACTTCCTCCCAAAATGTTATTGACTGGTCCATTAAAAAAATCAAATAAATTGTAATAAATGTGTTGCGCAATTGATTCCACACGCCGAGTGGATTGATAATAAATGATGACTGGTGTGAAAATTCTTTTAGTGGTTTCCTTCAACGAGTAATAAATCTCTTATATAAAATAGATTTTTTCAACCCTTTGCACTCCTCAGGGTGCCTCAGACTCGCCATTCAAGATTGTGCATCATTTTGACGTTTTATTTATTTATTTTTCAAATTTAATTGTTAAAAATGCTTGCGTAAGTGTTAAGAGATGTTAATTAATTTTTCAAAGAAATTTGACTAAAAAAAGAAATATGTATATTTATTTTTCATAGCAATAAATAAATCTTTCTATTAGATGAACAGTTTTGCATCTTATTATTTTTCGGAGTGCAAAGGGTTAAATAATCTTGTTTCTCTTGTCAAAGTGAAATGTACTATAAGAATTCCAGTCAGAAATATACACGTGTATGATACATGAAAACATCATAGTATCTAAGACCAGAGATAAAATGTTTCGTCCTTTTTTTTAAATCCCTTTTACGCCTTGTAAACCTTCCGTTGCTGCGCAGCGTGCTTCTCGAGATGGAATAAAGCCGAAATTATAAAGTCAATACGGATTTTCTCTGAAATTTTCGGCCACGAATTTGCAATTAGTATATAAAATAAATAAGTAATTATAAAAATTAAACAGTTATTTAACAGTTAAACAGTTATTATATAAATGCAATTAAACAGTTGTAATATAAATACAATAATCAAATGAACCCATCATGAGGAAAAATGCTGTTATTTTCCGTGAGGAGTGTCCTCGCATCGAACGGCAACACGATCAGACGAATGGACAGCTCCGTCACTTCAGTCCTTCACATCTCAAGACTGGATTCGTCTCCTCGCGAGCTAATTAATGCAGAAGAAAGGGCGACATTGTGTTCATCAGCGACGCAACACAGACAAATCATTTTTAAGGATGTTTTAAAGTCAAGAATAACTCCTAATTTTTCTCTTCCAAATAGTCATTCTTTTTTCTGAAAATTAATAACAAATCATAATAACAAAAGTCCCAATCTGACAAATATTTAAAGTGACCTTAAAAGTATTTTAACAGAATATATATATATATATATATATATAAATGATTTTTTTTTATTTTATCGAAACCGAGTTGTTAGAAATAATGAAATTCTGTTATGATTGTGAATATTTTGTATTTCGGTTGTTTAATTTCAAAAGCTCAATGTAAGATAAAGATTTAAATTTATCCATTTGCTGAGAGTTTTTGTTTTGGCCATTATAGATTAGTATCGGACAAATAAATTCGTCTTGTAAAATAGATAAATAATTATCTAAATAAATAATTAAAAACATACAAATACATTGAGAAAAATTTCTTTAATATGAATACCGGCATTTCAATAATATATCAGCAATTCTACGAACATAATGAAAATAAGTAATATAATTTTTTTAAATCAATTCCTACTTAAGCAAAGAAATTTTTTATTTTAGTTACTTCTTATTAAATAATTACAATTGTTGTTGATCTCATGTTCCAATTTACAACTGAAATAGGGGTGAGGTAGCTCCTGAAGGGATGGACCACTGAGCACCCGAGGACGGTATTCTGACATCTAACTCACACATGTTACAAACCCGTTTTAAAGGACGGACGTCATTCATGCATTTCATTCATTTATCTACAGTTTGTAATTTAGATCTGGAACAGAGAACGATCACATCTCAGCAGCATTAATCTCGACAGGGAGGACTTTGTGACCAGGCAATATTCAATGCCCACCGCAGTCCCGAAGATTTTACTGCTGGCGGGATCAAACTCGCAGTCCAAAGATATGAAAACCAGGTTATTCCGGCACATAAACACAATTACTATAAACAATTGATCACAAATTTATACTAGCGTTGAATTTTCATCGCCGATTGAGGCAATGCATAAACTTTAAAAACAAAATGCATAAACTTTCTACGTCAGTTGGGGTAACGAAATATAGATTAGAAATTAGAAAATTTCTTTATTTTGTATTATTTTAATTTCGAAAGTGCTTCAAAATGTATCCGAAAAATTGCTTAATTAGCAAAGATTAATTTTAAATCTATCAGAAATTAAGAAAATAGAATCGTTTGAACAACCGATCTAAGGATTTTCAAGACCGATAAAAACTGAAATTACAATATTGCACAATTTAGAAAATGGGATATTCACTTTTTTTAATTGGCCTGGGATGTTATGGGACTATATACGTTAGAAAAGTTCATTCATTTCGTCCCTCACCTGAAGCGAGACAATTAAAAAAACACGACTCTCTCGTTAAACAGTTTGGAGAAATTGTAGATACATCCTCAACGATTTATCTGAAGGTAAATAGGGCCCATATTTCCAGCAAATCAGCGAGTCTCCCGAGGGGATTCATGACGACAAGATTTACGAAACAATAAAAAATAAAAGTCTTCACGAAATTGTCTGTCTTTCGTTCCTTGATCGAGAACGGCATTGTTGCTCATGAAACTGACAATGTGCAATCGACTGCGAATCGAAATTCCATGAACTCTCATAAGTTCCTAAAAAAATTTAGAAATTTGTCAAAGTTTGCAAAACTACATTTCTACCTTATTCCATCGCCTTATTTATTGTATACTTTTCTTTATTTCCTTTACTTTATATTCTTTTATTTTATTATTTTACTTTTACTTATTTATATATTAATGTTCAGTTAATTTACATGCTTGTTGTTTTATTTTATTTATTTACTCCCTTTTTTACTTAACAAGTTTTTCTTATTCTTTATAACTTCTTTATAAACTTTTGTAATAGCTTGTTTCTTTTTATCTGTAATTTTTGACGAGGAAGCTAATTTTTAATTAATTAATAAAAAATTAATGAATTGGTACTTGAAAAATGCATTAAAACCCAATGTCATCCACTACAAGTTTTAAAAAATTTACTCGAAATTGAGTGAATGAATAACATATATTTATAATTGAACATTTGAATAAGATATATAAACATATATAGGGAGGGTGTGAGCTAATAAGGAATTGAAAAAAAAAAAGATATTGTTGATAAGCTTTTTGTTTCAATGCTTTTTAGACCTCATTTTCGTCACTAATTCCTATTATTTCTCTATTTTATTCCTGTCCCATGAAATGAGATTCTCGTCATAGGATCGGAGAAGGATGAGAACGATCTCACCTTCTCCGATCCTTCTCCGAGAAATAATAAAAGATTGAAATGAAATCTGCTGCGCATATTTCAAAATATCAAGTCAGAACAGAATTTCTTGAACGGCCAAGCACCACGTGCTCGTGCGAGTTAAATTATATTTTAATTCATTTTCGTTGCTTCATTGAATGAGTCACTTTAGTATTGCAAACGATCCAAAAAAACTTTGTCTCGCATTGATTGTTTTAAAAAATATCACATTTCCTATTTATTTCCATTTCATATAATCACGCGCTCAAAATGACATTTTTCTAGGTTTTATTTGCTGCAGTCATTAACTTATTTTTTTAATAGGAGCTATTGTAAATGCAGTGCCAATTATTTATTAAAAACTGATTTTTTTTCGAGATAATCGTGCAGATAATGAATTTTCAATTCATTGCCCACGCATTTTTGTTAATGCCAAAAACTTCATCCCAAAAAAGCAACATCACGTTTTGGCATGATAACATGTAACTCGCTTTACGAGTGATGTTTATTAAATAAAGCATCTTTAATTAAAGGGACATCGTGACGTCACATAGTAGAGTGACCTGTATCAGTCTGTGTTCAGCATTTATTTAGTATATCTATAAGAAAGACGAAATAAACAGTCGTGTAGTGCCATTGAACACAACTAGGATTTTGAGAAAATATTTGTGGAAGCTTTAATTGATGAGAATTGTATTTACAGGCTCATAGCAACTGCATCGATGAACTGGTAAAAGAATGTAACCATAATCGCCGAAAAGTTTATGGGGTTGCATTCTGTGAAACAGCAGGAATTTGCAAAGGAGATCTGGTCAGGAGAAGAAGAATTAACAGACTAAAAGAGCAACGATTTTGGACAGGAATAAGGATAAAGCCAAAAGCACAGGAAGTTATTGCATCGTACAATAAAAAGTATCACTTCAGAAAGGCATTTGATATGCTCGCGATTCTGAACTGTAGCCCAAAACAAATGTCTTTTGGGTATTTGTCTTGCAAAAAAATATTTATAGTAAATAATAAATTATATGATTATAAATTGGTTTAAGCATTTTTTTCTTATTTGGATGCATTGTCCTGTTTTACATGGTTCCTTTTTGGCATTACGAGCTTTTTGTATGACGAGAAAAATTCTGGAACGAATTATGCTCATTGAGGAAGGTTTTACTGTTTGGCATTGCAATGATGCGATGAATCATACATTGAAGTGAAAATAATTTAATAGTTCAGAATTTTTAACGTTTTAAAGCATCATGTAGCAGTTCACTTGATAAATTTTATCAATTAAGAAAATGTATTCACATTGATATCTAAAGTTCACTAAAATAACGACTTAAGAAAAATAGAAAGAAACTTTCTATGTTTTCATTCAATGAAAAAATCTAATCCTTTCAAAAAATGCATTGAACTTTTTTATTATTTAATTTTTCCTCCAATACAAGTTTTCCAGATTCCTTGATAATGCTCAACGAAGAGCAGTTCAGACTCTTCGGGAATCAGACGAACAACTCTTTGAGGAGCATTGCTCGGAAATCTACTTTTCGAATTCCCCGGTGTTTGGGACTTCCCAAAGACATGTTCAAGAAAAATGGACGTCTCTGCTGAGGGAGGAACAGCTATTCGGGAGGGTCATTATTCTCTATTAAAGCCTTCCTTTGTTCGCGGTAGCCATTCTCCTCTTATAACGACCGGGGCTGTATGTGAAAGGAAGAATGGACGGCGTTTCTCCTGTGATAAAAGTACAAAACCGTAATTTTGAAAATATCTCTTCATTACAGAGAAATATTATAGTAAACTATAGGTGCTTTTTGGGGAAAAAGTTAGCCTATTTGTTTTTTGTTTAACTTCTGTCGAGATGGAATAAAAGATGTAAGATAAGAAAATTTATTTGTAGTTTCCTACAAACATTCTCAACTTGCGGAATGCGAAATATTTTATAAATTTTTTCTCAGGTGGAGAATTAAAATGAATTATTAGAGAGTAGCATTAAAAAAAAGTCCATAGGATTAATCTTACAGCATTCATTTAAGTGAGGAAGAAAAGAACACGTACGTTTGAGATTATTAATATTCGAAACCCACTCCACAAGAAGTAATTTTTACGAAAAAAAGAAGGAAAGAAAAGAAAGCATGGTGTGACATTAAAATAATTAAAAAATGTTTTTAAAAAAGCATAAGTTATTACTCAATACTTTTTCGCACATTCTTGTATCTTGTTCGGATTTGTATTTTCCCCCAAATGATTGAAACTCAAATTTGACTCAAAATTATAACTGCAGTCAAAAAAGTATTTCAGTACTGAGTCAAAGGTTGTTGTTTTTTTGGGTTATCAGGGGTCCAATCCCTCAGAAGCTACTGCACTCCTTCTTCCGTTTTATAACGTAACACGAGAATAACAACTATTACTAATGAATAAAAAGTAACTGAAATAAAAAAAAATTCTAATATCCTATATATTTCCCAATGTTCAATGTAGGAATTAGTTTTTAAAATTTGTTTTTTTTTTATATATTACTTGTTAAAGAGCAAGTGAGAGAGAGAGTTTCAGGTAGACCCCTTTCGCTGGTTCGGCGTTCTGTCAAGCAGCGCCCTCTTGGGGGAAAGAAAACAGAATGCTCTTATTGACCGGTGGATGGATTCTTTCGCTTCTATTTTTCATGAAAAAAAGGGCATTTATTGCCCTCTAAAGGAGTCGAAGAATTTTTCGCATTTTTAAAGCATGGAAGTTTTTCCTAATTCCCTAGTTGCCATTTTGAAGTATGCTGTAAAAGAAAATTAATTCCTTCCTTTTATTGCTTACTCTGCATTTGGTAGTTTGCGTGGGAAAAAGAACCAGAAAAGAATTTGACATCTGCATTTCATTTACTACAGTAGCATTGAAAGAATTTAATTTTTACTTTTGGAATTACATCATTTTTAAACCTAATGATAACTTTACTATCATGTCAGACCATAATATGTTTTTTAGGATGACATTTTTGGTCGCAACACAAATCCGTCAACGAAAAATAAAAATTATATTATCTGCACGAGCAACTCAAAAATTCAACTTTTAATAACACGTTGCCATTGCATTTACAAAAGCTCTGATTAAAAAAAAAGTTAATGGCTACATCAAATAAAACCTAGAAAAATATCATTTTGTGCACGTGATTACATGAAATGAAATAAATAGGAAATGTGATATTTTTTTAAACAATAAATGCGAGACAAAGTGTTTTTTTTGGATCGTTTGCAATAAATTTGTCATCCTTTAGGGAAAATTCAACTGTGATTACATATCGTGTATGGAGAATTAGCGAAGGGTTATTTAAAATCCTTTCTTCTAGTTATTGTGTTTCAAGCATTTTTGCGCCACAGGCAACAGTTCAAAAAAGAATAAGCAAAAGCTATTCTTTAGCCCAGAGGTGGACATGACTTTTTAAGGTAAAGCTTACTTCCAATTTTTTCAGGTGTTGTGGTCCACCCAGTGACGCATGTCTACAATAGTAATTATAACTTAATAGCAAAAACGGAATATGTACTTACTTACCTAACTACAAACATAGTATTAATTGCCTTAAGTACAATAATATCAAATGATGCATTTAAAATAAAAAATATTCATAATACATTAAAAAGTTAGTTTTTATGGTTATAGTTAGAAGAAGACTTCGGCTACATACTGTCCGAGAATATTTCGGTATCTAATTATCATCATGTCGGAACATGATTTTGCTTTTGGGATGAGACTTTTGGCGTCAATAAAAATCCGTAGGTTAAAAAAATATATTATCCGTACGAGCATCTAAAAAGAATCAGCTTTTAATAACGCGTTGCCATCGCATTTACAACAGCTCTGATTTTAAAAAAGCTAACTGCTACAGCAAATAAAACCTTGAAAAATGTTATTTTGAGCACGCGATTATATGAAATGAAAATGAAATATTTTTTTAAACAATCGATGCGAGACATAGTTTTTTGGATCGTCTGCAATACTAAAGTGGCTCATTCAATGAAACAATTAAAAGGAATAAAAATATAATTTAACTTGCACTAGCACGTGGTGCTTGAACCTTCAAGAAATGATGTTCTGACATGATTCATTGTAATATGCATAGCAGATTTCCTTATAATATTTTAATTATTTTATTTTCTGTCACTTCATATAATGGACTAAAGGGAAAGAAATTTTTTAAAAAATTATTCAGAATTCCTCATAAATTGTTTACAATATAAATTACGATTTTTAAGAATGATTTTGAAAAGTTCAAAAGGTTATTTAGTTTCATGGGACACTTCAATAAAAAGAAATGGCCAATCTTACAGAGATTCTTATTCCTAACATTTTGAACCTTTTATTTTACATTTATCCTCCATTCCCTAATGAAATTATGGAGTTATGCTTGAAGTATAAAGTAAAGCGCTAACAAAATTCTTGGACAAACCCCTGCAATCCATCAGCACTGTTAAACATGTCCCTCCCATATCAGTTGAAACAAAAGTAATCCAAAACTCATTTAAATGAATTAATAATCAGCTTGGACAAAATGGATGGTATTTGAATGTCCTTGAATCAACTAGTTGATTTAATTTTCCGACCAGTTTTGACCAACATCATTTTAAATCAATTCAGTTGAAAAATAATTCGGTAATTTTTGAAAGAAATTTTAGCTTCATCTTGGATGCTCATTATCAAAAAAGCTTTATTCAAAGACCTCTTTCCTAAGCATTCAAGATTCAAATAATAATGAACAGATGCAAGAGTTTGAGTAATTATTGAACTGAAATTTTCATGATATAAAGGAGATAACTTGCCTGAATGAAAACTATTTAACTCCCGCGCAAGAGATGTAACTTCGAATCAACACTTATCATATATTTCTAAAAGTAAGACTTAAAAATAAGAATGATAGTTTCAAGTTCATTTACATAATTTTTTAATATATTTGGATTATGAAAAAAAAGTATGTCTTCATTACCTATCAGAAGAGAATAATAATTGGATTAATTATTAGTTAGATACAGTACCGTTATAATTAATGACCTATTATTTATTAAAGGTACTAAAATCAAATAAGTTTGAATATAACTTTTATTAGAGTCACGAAAGATAGCTACAGAAAGAAAATCAGATTATTGATAAAGTTAACCCAGATTAACTATAACAACTATACTATATGATATCAATTAAAGAAAGAAGAAAGGTCTGAATCCTAAATGGTGGCCTTGTAAAACGATATTTAAATCATTCTATGAATTTGTATTCCCTTCTAGTTTTAAGCCACAAAAACTTGCGTTGTTTGAGCCTTTTTCAAGTAGAATCTATAAGAGAAAGGTTTGACTCCGCTTATCATTAATTGCAAGTGGTAAAATTGAATTGCGAAACTCTTGAGAAACAAGTTCAGACCCATTTCGAAAGCATAATTTATGGTTAAGAAAAAAATATATTCTGTAAAGATGTACAAAAATTATAAGCCATTACACTTTATCGTTTTTAATCTGTTTTACAATAATTAATTATAACAATCCTTTAGTAGTCAATAATTATTGAAATTTACAAAAAATGTGGTAAATAGTAATATTTGGAACAATAATCTCATGTGAAGGAGGGGGAACAATCTAAGAAGAAAATTTTTCCATGATTTCGCTGTTTCTATCAAAACCAGACCGACGATTTTAATTCAATCTTTTTTTATTCTGGATAATTACTAAATTATTACTAATTAGTAATACAAATTGCTTTACGTGCCAAGTGTTAAAACAGCCACAGAAATATTTTAGACTTTACATCGAATGAATTACTTTGTTCAATCGTCATAGAAAAATTTAAATACGATTTTAAAATAGCGAAATAGTTATAATAAAATACAAAATTATTTCTGTATTTTACAGAAAATACAGAAATTATTTCGATTTCTGTGTTTCACTACGGCTGTAAGTTCTTTAAAACATAAAATACATCCTAGATTTTCTGAATAAATGGACTAAGTAATTGGATCGGGTTGAATTATTGATTTAGAACAAACAATATTAGGCAGGTAAATGCCGAAGATAATTGATCTTCTAATAATGCTCCAAGAATGGTGAAAATATTCCTGGAATTCTTAATCCGTTCCCCGGCGGTTTAATAAGTTCATTGCAACTTAAATGGAAAATCATTCTGAGATATAAATGAATGGGAAGGGACAAATTACGCGAGGCCGGAATGGGCTGGTTGGTAGAGCGTTGGACTCGCTCTCCTTAGATTAAGAGTTCGAAACTCACCGGCCAAAAGATTCCCCGAGTGTACGGCGACTGGCGCTCGTTAAATTTGTTCGTGGTTGCAAAGTCCTCCATGTCGAGAGTAATATCACTAGGGGTACTGGGTAAGAAGGGATCGTTCTCTGTTCCAGGTCTAAATTACAATTTGAGATGTATGAATGTATTTGCATGAATGTAGTCCGCCCCTTAAAAGGTTTGTGATGTGTGTGTAGCTAAGTCGTACTCTTGGCCCTAGATGCGCTACTTCTTTCTAGAGACTCATTTCTTAGGCTTAAAATCTGCTGATCGTATCAGTGGAAGCTTGTCCACGGCAAGTGGCATTAGTCACAACAACAAAACTCACAACAAATTACGAAGTGAATAATGAATTAAACGTGAATCATGAGATGGATTCAGAAAAACGCAAAAGCCTTTGCAATAAATTTGTCATCCTTTAGGGAGAATTCAACTGTGATTACATATCGTGTATGGAGAATTAGCGAAGGGTTATTTAAAATCCTTTCTTCTAGTTATTGTGTTTCAAGCATTTTTGCGCCACAGGCAACAGTTCAAAAAAGAATAAGCAAAAGCTATTCTTTAGCCCAGAGGTGGACATGACTTTTTAAGGTAAAGCTTACTTCCAATTTTTTCAGGTGTTGTGGTCCACCCAGTGGCGCATATTGACAATATTTATTACAACTCAATAGTAAATACGGAATATGTAATTTTATCTAATTACCTACGTAACTACAAATATAGTTATAATTGCCATAAATATAATAATATCAAATGATGCATTTAAAATTAAAAAAAAAACCTTAATACATTAAAAAATAAAACATTTTCATCTAAAGTTCGTTTTCGTGTTATAGTTAGAAGAATACGTCGGCTACAGACTGTCCGACAATATCTCGGTATATAATTGTAATCATGTGAGAACTTGATGTGGTTTTTGGGATTAGGTTTTAGGCGTCAACAAACATACGTAGATAAAAAATAAAATAAAATTATTATCTGCACGAGCATCTAAAATAAATCAGTTTTTAATAACGCATTGCCCTTGTATTCACAAAAATTCTGATTAAAAAAAGTTAATGACTACAACAAATAATACCTAGAAAAATGTCATTTTGAGCACGTGATTATATGAAATGAAATAAATAGGAAATGTGATATTTGTTTTAAACAATCAATGCGAGGCAAAGTTTTTTGGATTGTTTGCAATACTAAAGTGACTCATACAACGAAACGATTAAGAGAAATAAAAATATTTTTTAATCTGCACGAGCACGTGGTGCTTGGCCGTTCAAGAAATGATGTTCTGACTTGATACTTTGAAATATGCATGCCAGATTTTCTTTCTTTTTTTCTTTTTTCTGTATTTTTAACTGCATTCTTTATATTTGAAATTTCTACATCTATCCATTATGTAGTAACTTACATTTGCAAGCATTGTTGTATAATTGCTGGCACACAAGGAGTTTATATATCGAGAATAAAAACATTCATTAATCTAAAGAAATGGGCACTAATAATAAAAAGAATCGAATAAATATAACAGCAGATATTTCACTATGAATATAAATATATATTTTCGACATTCCATATGGAATGGGGGGGGGGAATGCAACGCTTCTCGGTGTCTCTGAACAGTTTCTTCCGCAACCAGGGGGCCGCGGTGGCTCGGTGTCCTCCAGCTGGTGTGACATGAAGAAGGTGCCAGCGCGTCATCTGATCCAGTCCAGTTCCGTCATTTAAAACCGCGCGGTCCATCCCGAAACAGCCCAAGTGTTGCTTTACAACGGCACATTAATAGAACTAAACACTACCGCAACAACTTCATGATGAGCATTCGCCACACTAAATTATTATTATTTGCCGCGAAATGCATTTCTTCTAATGAGGTTTCTAGCGAACAATGGGTTCTGTATTTTTTTCCCCCGTAGAACATTCTACACGGCACGCGTCCAGATGGCAAAGCAGAGAAAGATTATCAAATGAGTCTCCAGCCACACGTTTAATGAGACAGGGGAGATTTGTGTGCTTTCCTCAGTCGTGTGGGAATTATCTTTTCGACGAAAGCAAGGTAGCTGCGATAAATGAAAGAAGCATTCCAATTACAATCTCATTTCTTACTCTCTTCCCGAAGAACACATTGAAAAAGGAAGCGAAGTTGCTGCGTTTACGAATCCTTTATCATTTCTCAGCAGAGGCAGGAAAATGATTAGGAAAGAACATCTGCTATACAAATAGCGATCCATCAAAAAAAATCATCCCCAAAAGTCTTCATGCCTAGATTAATCCTTAAATACATAGTGTAGATCTGCATCATGTGTTTAAAACCTCATGTTTATTTTTGTAGCAGTATTTGCATGGTGTTTTTTTATTTTAATTTTACGAAAAAAGTTTTATTGTTCAAGAATCTTTGACAGCTTATTTCTTTATCTCTGACAATTTTCATTGATGACAAGTTATCTGAGTACTTTTTTTTTCAGCGGATGTTACGAATTGCGAACTATTCATACAAAAAGTGATAAAAACACACAGTAAAAAGTGTTTTCTGTTAGATAACACTTTTGGGTGAAATACGTATTATGTAAAAGTAACGAATAATGCTTACATTTTTGCATACACTGATAAATTTACGCAAGACAAATGGTCGCTTTTTTATGACGTAAAACTGCTCGACTATGCAAATTCTGTCCTGCGTCAGTTCACAAAACCTAAAAGATCGTCTCATCCTCCGCCGCCTGTACATGTACGAAAAGACGGTGCTGGTCACAGATTTATATTTCCAAACAGATTGAGGTGCAACTTTTCAGTATCGAAGGAATTCATTTAGTGTTCATTTAGCAAATACCACCTTCCACTATGTTTAAATGCTAAAAATGATTATGAATTTTCATATTTTGAAATGTAATGGGAGATGTTATTTATGCTTGAAATATAATATTGTATTCAATAGATTTGTAGAATTTGAACAACGATTGTTCATAACAATATAGATATATTAAATCAATTTTTTGTTGAAAATAAAAATAAATAAATAAATAAAATAAAATCTTATGTGGGTTATTTTTGAATTTTTTTTCCTTATCACCCTCATTTCCGAGCTTATTTTGAATTTTATTTATTAAAAATAAAAATTTGCGCATTTAAGGGTAAATCATTACTAGATATTAAGTATAAAGAACAAATATTTATTTGTAAATCAGTTAAGAATGTATATAGGAAAAAATCATATTTTTTATTACCTTCTAATAAACAAAGCCCAAAATATTATAACCTTCAAATAATTTGGACTCAAAATTTTGACCTATCCCCTTGTTTCTCGAGTTTCGTACAAGTCACCGAAAATTATTTCAATACAACAATGCAAACTTATTTTGAGACCTCGCTGAGATCATGATCTTCGTACAATTCAGTAATTGCAAAATTGGAGGAAAGGAATGCATATGCGCTACATGTTCATCACAGAATCTTCATTCTAATGTCCACTTATTGAGAAAATGATGGCTAAATTGAAAATCTGATTTCTTTGAAGTGGGGAGACTTTAATCCTTTTTTAAATTTAATTTTCTTAATATTCAAAGATTTTTCTTTATTAAATCATGTTAATTTTGTTTCTAAACCCAGTTTGTGGAAAGTTTAACTTATTTTAATATTTGCATTAATATTTATTTTAAATTTATTTCATGTCCTTAAGTGTTATTTTCTGAAATTCTAATTTTTGATTTAATTGTCTTACAAAAAACTACTACTCAAAAGTTATATTTCTAATCTATTTCAGAGCAATTTTACAAAAAATCATCGTAAACGTACTCACGTACATTAAAAAATAAAGCACAGTTGCACGCTTTACCAATGATATTTAAAAGGCATAATCACCATGTCCCCACCAAAAAAATTCATCTGGAAGAATTTAAAGAACAAACTTTCCAAATTATTATCAGAGAAAAACCGGAAAGTGCTGCGGCGACGACTTCTTTCATTTATAAATTAAAATATTATAGCAAAAACAAAAGAAAAAGAACCATTGCACGGATGCCCATTTGTCCCAGAATGAAATGAATTATTAACCCGAGTTCTTCTCAGAAATCTTAAAAATGACCAAAAGAGAAAGAAAAGAATAAAATAAGGAAAAGAGAATTTTACCTCATTATGAGTATACAGATTTGTTGAGTTTATAATTTTATAATCAGCAAATCTTATGCACTATTTAATTTCCAATGAAATCTTTAATTAAAGCTCAGAATGTTTCATAATATATAGAAGGGTTCTTTTAAATTATCTGTCTTAGGAAAATTGAAAATGATTCTATGCAAAAATTATATATGGAAAGTAAAGCATTAATATTTCTTAAAAGTTTTATGCTCTTATGAATACTTTTACAAAACATTTTACAATATGTTCATTAAGAAGCACCCCCCCTTTTTTTAGAGGTGAATAAAGAATTTTTATTTCATAGAGACCTCAAGAAACACAGAAAATGGAAATGTTTCTTCGCGATCACTTATTTGCTATAAAAGAAAATTTTGATTTTATATAAAAACGGGTGCTTGTAAAGTATCGGACTTGGGAAAATTGCGAAGGATTCCGTGCAAGTATAAGA
>JAOUZG010028934.1:234432-265044 GCA_026289955.1 Argiope argentata | reverse complement strand
GGCTGGAGGAATAGTGTTGTGTGTGAGGCAGAAATGACGTTTCTCCTGTCAATTGATGGAAGAGAGCTCTTGGAGAAATAATAAAAATGATAAAATTTAAATGACAAAAATGCGAACTTTTAAACTTAAAGTTATGAATATTGTAAAGTTTTTATGACTTCCTTATTGTAGACTGACACATTAAATTCCCGATTATTTTTAGAATTGGGTTACTTGGGAATATCGGATAAGTACATACATAGCAGATTTCTCGGATAATACGCAAAGCGACCAAAGGAAAAAAATCCTTTTGCTAAGCTGGAATGCAAAGAGATTCTTTTGCATCTAAGTTAACATCTGGCAACTCAAATTGTTGATGTTGGAAAGAGTCAAAATTAGGGCTTAAAAATCCTTTTTCGGTGCCAACGTCTAAGATGATGCAGTGAGTAAAAAACTAGATACAAAAACTCTTCGTCTTAATGAGACACTCACTTGGCTAATTGGAATTATTGGAATCTTAAGCATTAAGGAACTAAGAGCGAAGTGATCCCCCCCCCTTTGAGCTGGATGGGCTATTTACGAATTCGTCCGAGATTTTTATATTTCTAACAACACGTTCCAAGCTAGTTAAAATGCAAATTAAATAATTATGGTTATCCTGTTCACAAGATAATATGAGCAAAGCGTTATAGGCACACGTGTATAGTCTTTTGAACGACGGGTGATCATGAGTTCTAGGAACCATGACCAGTAACGAATTCAAAAATCTTTTCCGAAGTCTGATTGGATTCAATAGGAAACTTCTAAAGGCAAAAATCAGCACAAAAATATTTTAAATTTCCATTTGTTTATCAGAGGATTCAATTTGCATAGGTTTTTTATTTAAATAAATAGTAGATTTATTCATTTATTAATTTGCTGGTTTACTTTTTTTCCAAAAAAATATCAAATTATTTATTGTTAAAATGTATTAAAGCAATTAACTTTTTTTTATCTGGGATTAAAATTTTCCTTTCAAATTTTTTGAATTACCAGCAGTGAATAATTGGATTCGTTTCAATTATAAAATCGTTATCACGACTGTTATATTAAGGATTTTAATACATGAAATATTTAAATTATAGCCATCATCTCATGCGTAATGACAAAAAATGAGAAGAGAAATGGCCACTACTTTGAGGCCTGTAACTGTCACGCGCAATTTTTATGAAGCTCATAAATGGATATAGATGACTAAGTCGTTTTAATATATAAAATATATACACGTTAAGAATTCATTCATTTTTTTAATCCAAAACTCTCGATATTTGAAGAGGAATAAGCGAACGACAAGGGAACCATAATAAATCATTCGATGTGAACATGCTTTCTCGGACCGGAGCTTATTATCGCAACAAAATGGCAATGAATAGTTGAGCCGTAGGCTGCTCTTTTTAGCCTTCTCCCCGGGAGAGGGGTACCAGAAAAAGATCCCAGGGCACCTTCGCACCCAAGATTGAATCAGACTTTCAAATCGTGCTGCTCACTTCTTTCTTCCATTGATTAAACATCTGCTTCAGATTCCGATCCTTGACTCCTGTTTTCCATAAATCGATTCCGAAGTCCTACCTTTTCCCGCAACAGGAAAGAGAAGTGTTCCCGGCCTTCAAGATCCAACCAGTTCGGAACCAAGCGAAAGAGTTCGGAATTTATTATTCATAAGCCGGCTGAAGCGCAAGATGTTGTATTTCATCGGGTGAATATTTGTCTTAAGTGCAAAAGTTTGTACATACTAAAATAAATTGTTCTTAAAAAGGACAATTTGAAAATTGAACGTGAAATAAAATACTGCAGTGTTGTTGCTGTTACCAATGGCCCTTGCCATGGGCAAGCTCGCGGATTTAAGCTGTTGTGTTGTTATCAGCGGATTTAAGCGTAACTAAGCGTCTCTCGTTTTTGAATTAGCGTCATCTAGAGCAAAGAGTACGACTTTAGATACACACACGCCACAACTCTTTTTATCCGGCACGCTTCATTCATGGATTTTCACTCATTCATCCACAAATAGTAACTTGGGTCAGAAACAGAGAACGATCCTCTCTGGCCCAGTACCCCCAGTGGTATTACAGTCGACATGGAGGATTTTGTGTCCGCGACAGCTTTAACGATTGCCAGCCACCACACACTCGGGGAATCTTTAGCCGGCGAGGTTTGAACTCGCAACCTAAGGAATACGAATCCAGGCTATCCCGGCCTTAATCACCACGGTAAAGAACATGAACGACACCCCTCAATTCGAAAGGTTCACCCTTTACTATGCCTCCTCCCCTTGGGCAGGCACCACAAGAAGCAAAAAAGAGACTTCCCATTTTTCTCCGACGTTGAATGATGGCAATGCAGTTATGTTGATTTCATCGACGATGACGGGGTGTATTTTTAAGGGAGTGGTCCGCCCGAAGCGTCGGAGGTCATGGGTAATTATTATAGAAACATTTTTCATTTGATTGTCATGGCCGCAATGCCAGCAAATCCATTTGTATTTAAATAAGATTGACTGAATCCTTTATAAATATTGTTTCTGAAAGAAATTTGATATGGCGATTTAATTCACTTCAGTGTAAAGAAACTTTAAATTGTAATGAGCAAAATCTCAGCTATTACAAACCGATAGAAATGTTTAAACAACTTATGACTTCATGTATGTGTTGCTACTGAAATAATACTTATGAGCTATGATCCCAGCCTCGTATTTATCTGCTTTTGCGTATCGAATGCATATCTGGAAACAGCCAGTCAAGTGCGCAATTAATAAAATAGAATTCTTTCCAGAATCACACTTACCTTGATTACTTCATTTTATAAATAATTTAATTAATTTATTTATGGGTTTTAATAACTTAAAAATTATTACAGAAGTAAAATCTGCTAATTTTAAGAAGTTAACCAATTTGAGAGATGAAAGGCAACACACATTGACCGGAGCTCTGCTTATTTTCACCATGAAGTTTTGCCTTCACAGCTTTTGTCGTCATGAAAAAATAAATAACCAGATAATCGATAGCTTATTAATTACAATTAATTTCCAGCTATGACAGTTCTATCCAGTCATATTAATTTTTAAAAAATTGAAAATTTTGCTGAATTTTTTTCAAATAAACGTATTAACTAAAACTTTCACAAGTAAGACATAACAATACTTCAAGCTTTTAGTTATTTTTTGAATTTCAGATAATAAATTTTTTTGTTCGAATACCAGAATTCAAAGTAATTTATATAGAATGGGACAAAAAGAATTACTTATTAAGAACTCTGTAACTGATTTATTGTGATGAAACTTATGAATTTTGTCTGGAAATAGCAAACAATTCATCCAGCTATGAAATTACTGCTAGAGGTTGATGGATGAAAGAGTTTGCCCTCGTTGGTATATAAAATGGCGTCATCTACGCAGAAACAAGTAATATAAAAATTTTTAATGAAATCTGCTATGCATAATTCAATGTATCATGTCAGAACATCATTTCTTGAACGGCCAAGCACCACGTGCTCGTGCAAGTTAAATGATATTTTTATTCATTTAAATCGTTTCATCGAATGAGTCACTTTAGTAGAGCAAACGATCAAAAAAACTTTGTCTCGCCTTTATTATTGAAAAAACTATATCATGTTTCCCATTTATTTCATTTCATGTAATCACGTGCTGAAAATGACATTTTTCTAGATTTTTATGTGCTTGTAAATGCAATGGCAATACGTTATTAAAAGCTGGGAAATTTTTTTTAGATGCCCGTGGAACTAATAAAATTTTTAGTTTTCGCCTCCTGATTTTTGTTGATGCCAGAAAACTTCATTCAAAAAACAATATCATGCCCTGACACGATAAAAACAATCTTTTAAAATGAATTCCTACTTTGGATGATTAGAAAATTTTTGGAAGTTAGGAAACATTTTATTTTAGTTACTTTTTATGAAATAATTACAACTGTCGTTCTCGTGTTCCGCATTACAACGGGAGGAATGGTGCAGTAGCTTCTGAGAATATGAACCCCTGAGCACCCAAAGAACGATTGCCTTCTACTCAGTACACTCAGTGGTATGAATCTCGACATGGGGAACTTCGTGACTCTATTCGAACTCGCATCACCAGGGGTGCGAATCCAACTCCCTACGAACCAGATTATCTCAACCTAACAATTAAAACAGCAATAAATAACTACTATAAATGAGAGAAAATTAGTTTTTGATTAATTAATAGGAAATTAATGAATTAATATTTGAAAAAACTGTATGAACATCAAATGCCATCTACCACAAGTTAAAAAATTAATTGAACTTGATTGGAGGAATACAAAGTATTTTATTAACGATTGAAAATGTGAATAAAGATCTCTCTCTCTCACTCTCTTTATATATATATATATATATATATATAAAAAAAAAAAAAAAAAAAAAAATATTGAGATAGAGAGAGATAGAGAGAGAGAGAGAGAGAGAGAGAGAGAGAGAGAGAGAGAGAGAGATCTAATAGTAGGGATTTGAAAAAAACATTCTGTACTTTAGAATAGGCTTAAGCATTCTCATTTATTGTCGGACAAAAAAGATTTTCAATTCACTCGATTCACGTGAAAAACTGTCCAGAACCACTGCATCTTCATAGTATCGAACAACAAAGTGAAGCATAATCGGATGAGGGGTACTTATGCAAGAAATCCAGGTCAGGACAAACACTCCGCCGAACTGAAGTGGTTAAAACAATTCGTGAAACATTTCGACGAGTCGTGCGAAGTTGAAATCGAATGAACTCCAAAAAAATGCGTGTTCTGTGTTGGACTCACCAGCAGAGGGTGTTCAATCACGACTGCGTCAGGAACTGGTATCGCGCCAAGACATTCGCCGCTTCACCGGGGGAAAACAAATGCAGCAGCTTGAATAATTGTAGTTTCTTGGTAAATTTGATTTATCAAAATAAATGAATTACAACGTTTATAGAAATGTTTTGTTTTTGCTCCATTCACTTTGAATTACCCTGTGCTTCTGAATGGTGTCAAGAGGAGAAAAAAATGTCCCTACCCCATCGACATGCAAGAGTGAATAATTTTCTAGGTCTTTGGTGAGTTGGTTACTTGGAGAAATGATACAGATGAAAACATGGGGTTTCTTTTTAGGCTTCAACTTATGTAAATATTTTGTTCCAAAAGTATAACACAGAACCCCTTCCCCCCTTTATTTAATCCAAATAACAAAAATGTAATGTGGGCGGAAAAATTATTCATTTTATTAATTAAGTTTAAATTTAAATCTCTAATTATATAAATATCTTTTATGAATTATTAGTTAATTATACAACTGAAAATTAAATTAATGCTATCCCTGCATAGAAGGGTTAATATAAAAAATGGCCGAATTTTTAAAATGGTGTAAAGGCAATTTGTTGAGCACCATCTTCCGCAAAAGCATAAAAAATCACAGATGCAGAGTGCTGAATATATCGATTTAAAAAGAGGCGGACAGAAGAAGCCAGTTCTAAATCAGACACACTGACTACTCCAATCATCCTCAGGCAACACAATAAAATATAAATGAACGAACAGCTGCAACATTGGCGGAAACAATGTTGAGTCCTAAGAAACATCACCGGCCTCGGTACAACCTTTACGGCAGACAGTGCATTCCGTCATTGGTAGGAGGTAATCGATCCGACAGTATTTCCTTATCCATCTGGGTGACGAAAACCAACCACCAAGCTGGACGCTTCTCGTCCTTATATCTGAAATGCTCCCTAGTGGGACTACCCTTCGAAGTTAAAAAGCTCCAGAATTTAATGCGCCGTAGTATAAGATACACAGCTAGACGCCCCTGTGCTTGGACAGCCGAAAACACTGACAAAAAGTGCCAGATCAGGTGTCGCTCTCATCGTCTAAACACGTTTCAAAATTTACCAGTTTTATTCTCATAGAACCGAGATGGTGATTCAAAGCAGGATGTTAATATAACTAAACTTAGAAATAAACACTAGGTTTTCATCGATAAACTTTGAAAAATATAATGTTTCCGCTTTCTAGAAAGCTATTCTGGATTCTCTTCATTGCAAATCATTGTTATTGGTACATCGAAAATTCATTATACTACATTTTCAAAAGATCTGTATTGTTTCGAAACATTTTTATGGATTAAATATATATGTTCTCAAACTGCTGCTTGTTATTTCAAAATTCCACAAGTCGTTCCCGATATTTTATTAGTGTTCATTGAATATATTTTATTTTATGTGAGACGTTTTCGTATAACAGTAATAACATATAATTCTGCAATGTTAGAATGCTGCTGTATCTTTCTCGATACTTCATTTCCTCAGTCATTTTGAGTTATTTCTATTTCTTAAAATATTTCAAATCAAACAAACATTTAAAAAACCTAATGCAAGATTCTTTTTTTAAAATTTCATATTAGTATGATAAGTTTCTGTATTTGAAAATAAACTTTAAAATATTAATGGTATGAAATACATGAAGATTTAAAGAGATTTTTTTTCTCCAATGGCCCTTCTCTAGAGAGAACTCGAGAATGAAGCAGAAACTCGTTTCATCTTCTGCCTAAAGCGAATAAAACGATTTATCAGATCGCAAGAACACCGTTGCCAAAAGGAGGACAGTAATCTACGTGATCATTAATTTATATTTAGAAAGTTTAGGATTATAATAAAGATATTTTTTCTTTCTATTATATTTTATATAAAGGAGAGAAGAAAATAATGGATGGCGAAGGAAAATAAAGGATTTTTTTCTTATACAAAGAAAATTGAAGATTAAGTTAATTCCCTTTATAAATTGAGAAACATACAGATAACACTATTTTTCTTAATATTTTTTTTTCCTTCCCAAATTTCCCCAGCCATTCAGTTGCTATAAATTTCAAAGGCTCGTTGATTTTGATTTAGAATAAAAAACGACATAAAAACGACATAAATTACCACATAAAGGAAAAGTTATCAAGAATTCTCCATGAACTTAAAAGGAAATATGATAAATTATGTAACTTTATCGTATCCAATCTTTAACTTGTTATTTGTTTTTTTAATTTAAGCTTTGAAACCGCATATTGTTATTTGAGTTACAAGATTGAATATTCTGAATGTAAAAGTGAAAGAAGATTATAAATTACCACACAATAAGTTTAGCTACAATATATTTACTGAAACTTTACTTTAAAAATGCAATCTAATTTTGCTTGTGTTTTGTTGAAAGAAAGCTCTTTCTGACAAATATTTTCATTAACTAGACTGCATTCTTTTCATCATGAAATGTCTTGTCCCTTTAAAAGTTATATATATATATATATATATATATATATATATATATATATATATATAGAAACATTTTCACCTGACATTCAAATTCATTGAACTTCTGAAGCTTTTTTATGAGAAGGTTTTGAAGCATTCAAGTTTTCCCTAATTTACACAAATCATACAATTCATACAAATTGTGAAATGATTTTTGCAACTATACTTTTTATTAACGATCTGAGTTTCTGCATATATTTATTTTTAAAATAATGCTTAATCTAATTTTAAAAAAAAACGTTAGCTTGAACATTGGAAGCTCAGTAGACAAGGAGATTTTTTTCCAACAGTTTTTCATCGTTTAAAGTGCATTTATTTATCTACTCATTCTAAATGAACTCAGAGTTTTACTGGTCATGGGAGTTTCAAATGCTGATTAACCAGATTTTGTAATTTGTCAAATAGCAATTGTGATTGGGGCGAGGGTGAGGAGAATTTAGAGCACATCCTTCTACACTGCAGCTTGTATGCTAATCCAAGTCTGATTTAAAAACAAGTTTGTGCATAATTTAAATTTTTAAACCTTTTGTGACATTTTACTTACATTTGTAAAAGCCTCGTGGCATACTTTGTGGTACACAAGCAGTTTTGTCGTGTTTCTTAAATAAAATAAAATAAAAATTTAATTTTAAAGAACTGTAGATCAATTTCTCAAGAATAAGACTATTTGTTAAAAAAAAAGTTTGAAGAGTGTTTATTTGTATCTTCTCCTTTTGTGGAATTGCATTTTTTTCTGGATTTACGTTTGCTATCACTGAATGGACGCAACCGAAAAATCACACCGCTTATACTGAAGCGAATACCTCATCATTTGGCATATGATCTACAAGCCTAACTCAAAGCGCATCTATCGAATTTTGAACCTGCCATGGAAAATACTGGTCTTCCAGAATATATTGATAGGCCACAAGACAAAAACCCTCTCGTGTTAACCCCTTGACTTTACTTAACTTCTTAATTAGATACCCTATTTGGGACAGTTATATTTTTTTCAATTCCTTTAGTAACATTAGAGCATTTCAGATACTGAAGCACTTACAAGCAATTTTTGTATTTTAAATGACTTCATTCTTTTATTTAATGACAAATTAAAAAATAAAAATTCAATAACTCAATGTGCATATCAGACTCGTCGTTGCCCGTGAAAGGGTTAAAAACATTATCTCTCTAATGGTCTTCAAGCTAATTTTCTCTTCAAAAATTCGTTTATATACCAAAACATTGAAATTTTATTTCTGGAACCAGCTATTTTTTAATGCCATAGAATAATATTTAGTCGCCAAGTGCTCTTTTCATAACAAAAGCCTTTACAAATAATTGGAAGTGTCCATATAAATTATGAAGAAAAAAATTTATAATTTGATTGATTTTTAGCAGAACTAGACACAGTTATGTTTTATCTAATATATTTAAAATAATTAAAATGTTTTTAATATATTTATATCATAAAAGCATTAAATTGCAGCTAGGTAAAATTAATTAAACTTAAGATAATTACAGGATACGTAGGTCTCGTGAAAGAAAAATGTAGATTGTTTTATTTTTGATAGAAAGGATATTTTTCAAATAATTATTTACTTAAAATTCTTCTGCTCATAACCAGTTTTTAAATTTTCAAATCTGTATAACTTTCATCTCATTCGTGTTTTATTCAAAATCTGTTTTATTAACGTAACAACATTGCTTACGTAATAATTATTTAAAATTTACTTCAGAATATTAAAAGATTTTCTGCTTCCTAAAGAGTAATAACATTTATACATTTGCAATACATCAAAATGTACATTATGTTAAAAATATATAAATAAATTTTTTCAGATATACTTTGATTAAAGTTAAATAAATTTTTTCAGACATACTTTGATTAAAGTTTTAAAAGAAAAAATCGTTTTTAAAATTGGACTATTCCCAAATTTTTAAACTTTTATATATAATTCATCATAAGAAACATTAGAAAATTATGAAAAAAAATCAAATTTTCTAACAGGTGATGTCACAGTACATATTCACAATTTAATTCAATCAATATTTTCATTAAAAGTTGAGTTATGAAATGTTTCAATAATGTAATAAAAGAAAGTTTGAGAACTCCAGAATTTTGAAAAATGGCTGAAACAACGATTAGAAACTTTTTTGGTTGCTAACATTAAATAAGGTAATAAAATTATTTATAAATAGCAACGATTATTAAAAAAAGTTGCTATTTATATAACAAATACGATAAAGTTTTGAAGATAATAAAAATGTATATTTTTTGACATAGTTTATGAAGAAAAACATTCTTCTTTTAGGGAATAATAAGACTAAAGCAAAGCTTTGGATAAATGTTCTCAAAACAATTTAATGCCAAAAGAAATAATTTTGGAGAAATGTTATATGAAATATTTTGGAGAAATGTTAATTCCATGTTATATGAGTAAATGGAACTGAGGAAGTGGGAAGCGTAAAAGCGAAAGAAAGAAAACAGATGTCAATTTAGTCCTTTTTTCAGGATTTTTTCTTTCTTTGTGAAATAAATAATAAAGAGATAATTCATCTCTAGATTAAAGAAAAGATGTTTAAAAAATCCTAGTATAAATACATAAAATAAAATAACTTTAAAAAATCACCAGTATGGTAGTACCCATCATCATGCAAATTTACATGTTAAGATGAATAAAAAAAACTTCAAAGCACCTCTATGCTTAATTTCACCACTCATCATCGCTTTTATTAGAAAAAAAATATCTCAGGTAAGTAATACAATATTATTCAAGAAATCATTTCTTCCAACTACAATAAATAGCGGAATGATAAGTTCAAACCCTCCAAATGATTGTAACATGATTTTTTATGGACATTTTATGATGGAAATTTCCGTCATCATAGAAATAACGGTTAAAATTAATTAGAATTAATTACAAAAAAATGGACATTGTGTTTATAAATAAATTTATAGAAAAGCATGCATTGCTACCTCTAAATATTACGCTTTGATTTTATATTTATCTGATTTTGGGGATAAATAAAGTTGAACTCTTTGTAGTGTTTTGGAATTCGCTTACTTCGCATGTTTTCAACCAAGCACGAGAGTAGGAATTTTACAATGAACAATGTTCCATTCTTTTATCTTGCTCACTTCGTCGGCCTCGCCACATCTGTCAGTTGAAGAAGACAATTTTTCCAGTACTGGACAGATCTTATTAAGAATTCGGAATTACTTCGAATGCAATAGTCCTTTTAGTGAAATAAAAGGGATTTTTCAAACGAATGTAAAAATTTTCTGTTGGAAAAATATTTTAAAAAAAATTCTTGGAAAGGCGTTTGATTCCCGCAAGAAGATTTCGACAGTTTCTGAGTCGCTTGAAATCCTTCACGTGGATTCGTTTTCCTGGTGAGTTTGTTAGTTTTAGAAGAGGACGGATGTATCTGTCCGAGGGACAACGACCATTCTGTCCACTTAGTTTCTTATGAAAAAGATATTTCCTTTGTACGTATATATCCGAATCAAAGTATCTGAGAAGCAGAAAATATAAGAGAGAAATGTTTTGCCTGGTTGATTAAGATATTTTTATAACTTGAAACAGCAAATCATAAGAGAAAATTCACATTATTATTTTTTTTTATTTATTTCTTTAAAACACGAGTTTTCAATTAAAATATAAATGTGCTATCACGTCAAAGTACACGAAGTACAAGAAGTGACAAGAGAGTGAGATTATTTATTTTTTGAAGAATTAATTACAAAATGGAAAAAATATACTTTTTTTAAATAAAAAAAACTTTTTTTGTATGCACCGCATTGAATTTTATTACATGTGCAAAGATTATTTAAAAAATTGAATACAAAACTAGAAAAAAATACTAAGTATTTATCACCCCGAAGAAACCCCAATATTATGCATTTTAAATCTTAACTGAGTTGTGACACTACAGATTCAAAAGCGAAATATAAAAGAGCTATTCTCTCTCTTCGGAACGCTCTCGCGCACTGCCTCAGTGAAGTGCATAGTAAAAATAAAATGTCAAAAAATTCATTTCCTTAGTTAAATTGTTAATAAAAATATATTTCTAAAACGTTTCATTGATTGGATTCACAACAAAATACACACAATCCCAATTACGACAATTTAAATCTATAAATCAGAGCAATCTGTGTGTTGTGTGTGTGTGTGTGTGTGTTCACCAAAATTTAACCATCACATTTAATAATTAGAAATTTCTATTAGATAATTTTAACGTCAACTTTCTCGTATACGAAGCACAGAGAAAGTATTGTCCAACTGTCCGAAAGTATTGCCCTAAAGAAATGCAACCGGAGATTTTAACGAATCCCCACGTTTTAGATCTCCCTGAGTTTCGACAAACACATTTTCGCGTATTAGACTGTCGACGTCAACCGTCGCCAACGGCTTAGTACCTCAATGGCTACCGATTCAAATTTGGGGATAAACCGTCGACGCCAACGAAACCAACAAAATGGCGGGCGACAAGGTTTGAAATTTCTTTTAAATAATGGAGGGGGTTTTTTGTTGCCATTATTGGCAGTTTAGCAACTCATTGGCGATGCTTTTAAATTTGGCGATAAAAATCGGTGGTCTAATACGTAAGTCCCCATTTTTGTCAGTATGTTACAAAGATAATTCAAAAACGCTTTGAGTTAGACTGATTAAATTTAATCTTCACTCCAAGTTGGGAGATTTCTATCCAAATTTGAACAAAATTCAATCAGAGGAAGTGTGCCTTTTCTTCTGGTTGTAAAAGCTAACACGATAACTGTGAAGAGAGCTGGATGGACAAAATTTGTTACGAAAATGCAACATCTATATTATGGAAATCTATCAAATTTCGAACCAAATCCGCCAAGAGGTTGACGTCTGCCGGCCATTTCGGAAAAATGTCAACGTGATAATTCAGAAATGTAGCGGCTGAAAATATGTGAAGTTTGGTAAAACGCGTCTAAGAGACGGATTTTCGGATACTATTAACTGACTTCCAAGGTTAATGCATCATAACATTACATTCAGAAAAAGGGCTCAATTCAAGTCAAATAATATTTCTTCTACCACCTTACTCTCTGGGGTACAATCTTTATAAGAAAATATCTGAGAAGGTTTTAAAGGGTCCGACACTGACGTTTCCCCTCTTCCATTATTTATGCCAGCATTATTTGTAAAACTTTTATAATTTTTTTAATATTGACGTATTTTTCTTCAAAACAAATTTTTTAATTGTTCATTAACAATTTATAAATTAAATGTAACTTTTTAGCTTAGCTTTTTAAAAACCAATATTTTTTCAAACTTTTCAATCATTAAATTTTTTTGGTTAAGACTTTTTTTTTAACAAAAAAGAAAAATGAACAAGATCTTTTAACAAATAAATTTCAATCTTATTTCAAACTCATCTCAGAAATTCACGAAGCTGTTTATCATGTTTTTAAATGACAAGCTAATCTGTTTCATGGCTAGATAGAAAACTCATTAACTAAAGTTAATCGGAAATTTTATCGGAGTTTTCGAACTCCGTCTACATTTTAAAAGTTTTCATCCTCAAATTAATTCTGAGAGCACGATGGAATTAGAAAAGATAAATAAAGTTTAAAGTAAAAGAAAATGATGCCTGGGTTACGGCCAACGCGTTTGAAGACAACCTGCAATAAACTGCTGCCATCTCGTCGCAAGAAACTTCTGCGGTTAATTAACTTTTTACGTGAGTGCTATTTCAAGCGTTAAATTCGGACGATAAAATCTCGCGCGAATTCTAAAGCTGGGGCGATTTACAGTGTTCCTATTTCCAGAAAGATATCTTCACTTTAGAGGCATAGAAAGAAACTTTTATGTTAATTAAAAGAGAAGTATGATTGAAAAGAATTATGTGCATATTAAATTTCAAGGCGTAATCATAATGAAAGAATTGGATTAAGATGAAAGATGTCGCAAAAAAAATATCTAATTTGAAGTTTTGAAAAACTAAATTTGCTTTTGAAGCCATTGTATTAATAGGAGGCAGAATAGTTCTTGTATATAAAGATAAAAACGTTTAACATTCTTTCTTTTCATACTGGACGAAAATTTTCTGGAGAAAGTCGATTACATTTATTTTTAATGAAAAATTTTAATATAAAAGATGCCTAGCTAATGTATCATTCAATTTTTAGAGAAAACTTTATATTTTGTCTATTAAAAAAACTATAAAAAAGTTAAGACACAAATATTGGCCTTAAGCCAAATAGTCTCGTTTAAAAGTTATTTACTAAAATAGCGAAAACTATTAGAATCAGTACTCACCTTAAATAAAATTGCTCTTCTCAAAGTAATAGGTGGTTTTTTTTGGATAAATATGATTTGTAAGGAAGATAACATTTAACTTTCGATTTTTATAAAATATATTACAAATATTTTAAAGCGTGTTGCAACTATTTTAATTAAAATTAATTAAGTTTCGTTTTAAAAATTAATTTATAACTGATATAAACATTCATTTTATTTTCAAATAAATCTTCAAACTGCTCTCAAAAAAGGTACAAAATCTTAGAAAGTATTTGTATTTTCTGTCTGTTTCTGTTCCCCCAAATTTGAATGGTTCAAATTTTTTAAAAAAATTGAGCTGTGTATATGTTTAAAGAACAACTGCTAGTTGATTCTAGTTTGATTGCTAACTGATTCTAGTTTGCAGCAAAGAATTTCAATGAAAGTCTGTAAATGCAAACTGATTTCTCTTACATTATGACTCAAATCGATGAAAATAAAGAAATATTTCTTTCAGCATCAAACACTTCTGATAATTTGTTGCAACGCCTCTACTGTCTAACTCTTTCATAGCCCTTATGATTTTAGGGAAATATTTAGTTTCAATTATTTCGTCTTTTCCTCCAATTAATCATTTTTAGATAAAATTCCTTCAACCTCATTTAACTTGCACCTTGAGTTTTTATCATGTCAGAACATGACATTGTTTTTGGGATGAGGTTTTGGGCGTCAACAAAAATCCGCAGGCGAAAAATAAATATTTTACTGTCTGCACGAGCATCTCAAAAAATCAGTTTTTAATAACGCGTTGCCATCCCATTTACAAAAGCTCTGATTTAGAAAAATAAGTTAATGACTACAGTAAATGAAACCTAGAAAAAAATGTCATTTTGAGCGCGTGATTATATGAATGAAATAAATAGGAAATGTGACATTTTTTTTAACAATCAATGCGAGACAACGTGTTTTGAATCGTTTGCAATACTAAAGTGACTCATTCAATAAAACAATAAAAACTAATAAAAATACAATTTAACTTGCACGAGCACGTGGTGCTTGGTCGTTCAGAAAATTATGTTCTGACATGATGCATTGAAATATGCATAGCGGATTTCCTATTAATCTTTTTTTATATATTTCTTTATAGATTCTAATTCAATAAATGGATGTTTGTAACCGTATAAATTATAATACTGACGTCTTACACAAAGTAAATATTTGTCTTATGAAACGGATAAATAGTAATAAAAGTAATAAAAGGAATAATAGATTACATAAAGTGAAACGCATCAGTAAACAGACTGCAATAGAAAAGCTTGGGCGTATAGTTTTTTTAGCCTTAACATAAATCAAACATACTATTTACATTTACAGTTTTATACAGAAATAATATGGGAGAAAATGCGTGAACTGAGGTAAAAATCATTCTTTCATTCCTTTGTTGACAGATTTAAAAATGATTTTACCGAATACAGCAGAAAGTCATTTGACTAAAAAATCTGCAGTAAATTACTCTACAAAACTGTATGTTAATGGTATTGATTCTTTTTTTTTAAGTATTTCCCCGATAATTGAATTTCTATAATGTGTCTGAAATTAAAAAGCACATTAAACTCAGAAAATACTCAGACGGTTAAAATTATTTATTGGTTAGCAGACAAAAAAAAAGAAATTGCTTTCTTATCCAGCCAATCAGTGAATGCTGACTTCTCACGCGTGAACGACCCCGGCTAATAACGTTCTGTCCCTGTTGTTCCTCTCGACATGAGATAGTTCATCCCTTATGTTACGAGACATTACGTTTCTGTCCAACGATTGGCAATCGCTCGAAAGTTTCTAACGGAAGTTAACACGGCGTAAGAAATAATTTCCGCCTCCACGAGCGGGATCTGGTTTATGAGCCCAGTTTATTACGCGGGCAGACGACACACCTTAATCACGTTCGATTTTAATGGCGTCCGAAATGGTTCGATTTAGACTACGGTAAGCAAACTGAGGTGAGTTGTCATTTATTTTCAAACGGGTCACACTGATTAGAAGTAAACAACCTAGTGAGTACTTCGGAAATTTTCGTTATTATTCGAATTCCCATTACTTTTGTCGTGAATACGTCTTTAAATTTGCCGCCATGCGGAGTCAATCCAAAAAACCTAGTGATAACAAAATCGGGGGATAAAATTTGGCGTCCTCGTCTCGAATCTATCCTCTACATCCATAATTAAATTATACCGCTGGATAGCCAAAGGATCAAAGAATTCATTACAATAATCGAAAACAGTGACGCATCGCATGCGGTGGAGGGAGAAGCGCCGCCATTTTGAGGTTATTTTGCTGCGTATCGATATTTGCAATTAGTATAACTTTTGACTCGGAAAAGCTACGATGCCCGTTTAAGTTTCAATCGCCAGCTGTCGTGAAAATCTATCGATTGTATAGAAAACATTAGTTTAAAGTGGTGACAGTGAATATAATAAGGTGTTAGAACAAAAAAAATATTATCAAAAATATATAAAGTCGGTCTATATGCGTCAAAAATTCAAAACCAAATACAGAGATCGTATAGGTCGGAAAGGGCTTCTCAAGAACAACTGAATGGTAAAAATAAATAATATAAAATGATACCCGATTACGAGCCTGATCTTACTACAGTAGTTATGATAGTAGGAGACTTTAATGTTGATGTCTCACAAAACCATTCATTGTCCGACTTCATGCTCAGAGAGCTCAATTGGTCTCATATAGAAACTTCTCCAACCACTTTAGGTAATACCTGTATTGATTTAACGTTTACTAGAAATCTCGAAGTATCTTGTACGACATTTGAGTCGTACTTTTCGTATCATAGATCTACAATTAATAAAGTTATATTGTAACCTAATAATTATTTGTTTCCTTGTTTTTATTCTAAATACGTCAATAAAAATTATTTATTTAAAAAATACAACCCTTTACATAAACGTATTCACGTACAACACATGGCCGTGTCCATGGCACGACCACCCCATGCTTTCCTTAAGTCTTCATACACCCTTTTGACTACGAATTTTTAAAAATCTTTTCCCTTCCAATCGTGTAGGAAATGAAGAAAATGGCTCCTGTATTAAACAAATATGTTTGATTATTTTCAAATGTTTTTAAGCTTCTTTCACTGGCTCATAATGATCAAATACACTCTGAGCCCACCAAAAAAATTTACTCTGAATTGTTAAACTAATTTTAAAAGTCTAATGGAATATATATATGCCGTTAGCAGTCATAGGACATGACTGCTAACGGCATTATTCTTCTAATACAACTTTTAAAATTACTCTTTTAAATACAACTTATAAAATTACTCTTTTAAATACAACTTATAAAATAAATTTTGAAGCATCGAAGTTTTTAAAGGAATAAAAATTGAAAGAAATATATCATAAAAACAAGTTAGTCACATTTTTTAAAGTTTTTCATTAATATTCGGATTCTGAGCTCAACGAATCGCCGTTCGTGAGTCGTACTTTTGTCTTAGATGGAATAAGACGTATAAGATGATGTTGTAAAAATAAGGATGCCATGTTTTATCGATTATAATATCGAAGTATTCGAAAGTTACGTCTTTTACATTTAAAATTGAGCTTCTAAATAAGCATAAAACACATTAGTGCCATTCTCAATTCCTTTTTGTAAAAATTTGCACGCTTTTGGTGATTACTATTATCATGTTTGTTTGAATAGATGTTATTATAAAAATCAAGAAAAATGAATTCAATACGAAAAAGAAAAGATTTTTGTATTTGATCATACTACATGCTTTTATTTTATGTTACAAAATTTTATCCTAAGTTTTTATCTAAAGAAAAATTTGATTCTAACTATTTTAAGATTCTTTAAATTCAAATTGGCTTACTATGCAAATGAAATAAAGATTAAATGGCAAATGGCAGTCTCCTCCAAAAAACCATGATTCATCTCTAAATAATTTTACATATATTTCGTGGATATAAAATCCAAAAGCATAAAAAGGCTTCCGATTATAAAAGAAAGGAGACCACTCTATTTCAGGATTCATTTACGTAATCAACAGCCTTCAGTTAATTCTCGCTAAAATTTTGGCTTTCCTTCATTAGCGATGAAAAGATGAGTTACGGTAATTGTACACTTAAAAAAATGTTTTTTTAAAACTTTTTTTTATTGTCTTTCCGTTACCTCAGGCATAAACCGTATAAAAAAGGCTTACTGTGATTGGCTGCTATGCTCATTATCAATCCAATTTTTGTATAAGGGGACAATGACTAGCATTCAATCAAACACTAGTGGACAAAAAAGTAAGACAATAATAAATAGGTCATATTTATAAACACCTCAAGTAAAATGACATTTTTTAAGAATAAAAATCAAAATTTGAGCTACAGTATCAATAAGTAAAAATAAAAGAAGCACATGAATACTAAAACTGTAGCTCATTCACGTCAAGCAACCCAGAGGAACATGCCCATGAAAAATATACATCTCCACATATTCACTGCGATGGGAGTCTTCATGCTTGCTTTGAATCACGTATTCGAGAAATTTTTCAGCGTTTTTTTCCACATACCTAACATTTCATGAAAAAAAAAATGGATTGCAGTAAGACAGCCTAAACATTTTGCACCAGGAAAGCTTTTTTGTTCAACTGATATGATGCATATTCAATCTTTTAAAATTTCATGTTCCATCAGTACGTGGCGCTAGCTTCATAAGCCAGAAAGCATCTACGACACTGCAGCCGATTTTTGCTATTGTGGCCATGTTACTCGGTTATTGACCGGAGCTTCGCAGGTTCCTATCGTGACCTTTCACTCTGTACAAGTATAAATAATCAATAACATGTCATTTGCGAATAGATCAACAGTGTGGGGTTATGCTCCGATAACTAATATCAGCATGTTAGAAAAACTTTACAACAATATAATTTGCAATATCTATCACCTGAGATGGTTCATGCCCAGCTCTATTATGTATAAGGCTCTAGATTATCCAACTCTTAAAATCTTCATCCAAAAAATAGCGAAAAACTTGTATCTCAACATGGAAAAACTTGAAAATAATGCTGTTAAAACATTCCCAGAACCTCCCCCCCCCCAATATTAAAGCCAAAAGACCCAATATTCTTATCGAAAAATAACTGTATCTGTTTTTATTAATATTTTTAACCATTTCTTCCTAATTCTTAATCATCTTAACAATAGTATTAAAATTTAAGTCTCAACCTGACGGATGCATAACCCACACCCACCACCCTTAGGAACCAATCAGAATGTGTCCTGACACTCACCGCCTAACCCACCCTGAAACCTGTCTAAACACTTTATAAGCAGCTTCTCCTGTCCCAGCATCATTCAGATGCCACTTGCGGAGGGCCACACCAAATATAGAAATCCATGCCGCTCTGCATCTCACCAAGCGAGGGGATAAGCCCCTGCCGGGGCTAGGCGCCTCGTGAAACCATCATTTCATTTCATTTGCGAATAAATCAATTCTGAGTCCTTACGTTCTTCACTTCACCCTCCATCTGTTTCAAGGACAAGACAGATGGCAGACGCAAGTCTTGTAATATCCAGATCAACCTCAGATCTTGACTGAGATGTCCATGGCGACGCAGTGCAAGATAAGAATTTTGCAGTCTGCCATTACCGGAGATTAGCGCCTGCCGAGGCTAGGAGCCCCACCAAACCACCTCATTTTCGAACAGACCTGTCCACCTATTAATATAGTAAACAAGACATTTGCCTAGTTAAGCTATGATGTCTATTAATATAGTAATGGGATGCGCATAACAGGATCCTATAGTTCTGTCTATCACAAACATGTTGCAAAGGTTTTTCAAGAAATTATGTTTGTCTACAATTGATCAACCATTTTATTATCTGTGGATCTTTTTGGTTGTTAGATTGAATTGCCAAACCATCTTGACATTCATGCGGCGTTGATGATCTCCTAACCTGCGTCTAATGATCTATCTATTTGTTTGTTATGTTTTATAGAATCTGGAAAGGGAGCAGTGAGTATTATAGATATCTCTAGAAGTATTTGTTGATTTCCTGATTTCCTTTATTTTGGAATCAATTTTTACAGTTCTCAAAAATTTATCTGAAATTGTTTTTGAAAATAATTGCTAAACAATTGATCTTATATTAAAATAATTTCCTTTGGAATAATTTCCTTTCTAGAACGATTTTAAGATTTTCATTACAAATGTATGCTCGCAATAGAAAGTTATTTTCTTCATTTAGCTGCTAAATTTACAAAGTTTAGCTAAAAAAACAAAGTTTACAAAGTTTTGCAAAGTTTAGCTGCTAAATTTACAATGTAGAAAAATACTTGCAGAGCTAAAATCTAATTTTGAATACCCTGAAATCATCGATAATATATAAAATAATTTGTTTTATTAGAAGAAAAAACTGCTTACTAATGGAAGTGAAACAAAACATTAAGAAGGGGATAAACTTAAATATCTCAAAAGTTACTTATAAGCAATTCACTTCTATGCATTATTCATAAATAGTAGTTTTCATCAGAGCTTACTTCTGTTCTAGAGAAATAAAAATGAGTTCAAGAAAAAACTGATTGAAAATCCTTAAATTCATGAAAATAATTTAATTTCTTATCTTCCGGGCGGAAAGTAAAGCTTCTGCTAAAACCTTTAATCAAATATTACAATTACTTGTGGATGTTCCTCTGATTAATAAAGGAATTCTTGAATGAAAAAAGGGAGGAAATCAAATTTGCTCTTTTTTTAAAATAAGAGAATAAAACGCGAAAAAAATAGAAGCAAGATATGCACTTTAAAAAAAGGCCGTTTTTGAATGGAGGCATAACTAAAAGTAAAGGAAAAGTGGAAGATACAAAATTAAAAATCTTCTCTCAAACGTTAATATTATTCCCCAAAGAATAGCGAATAGTATTCACAATCGTTACGGATAAGTAATACAAAGTGAAATAAAAACTATGTTCATGGAAATAACATTTTTTATTAACATTTTATTAAAAGTATTAGATGTATAAGAGCTCCTAAGAATTATAATATTTTTTTTGTTAAAGATTTGGTAATGGTGTGCATTTGGTAGGCTTTTTATCCTCTCGAAGGGATACTTTTTTGACTAAATCGAGAGATTGCTTAGAATTTAATTTGAAAAAGCAGCTAACTATTAATTTGCACAAAATTTTTATTACCTGATATTCACGTCTGAGCATCGCCACATCTTCCTTATCCAAAAACATTTGAAATACTAATAACATAACAAAAGATTAAAATTTAGCAGTATTTCAGTTTTCATATTCAGTTAGCTATCGGCTACAAGATATTTGCGAGACTGTGTGTGTGGGGGGGGGGGGCTTATCAGCTGTAAGGTAGATTTTAACGCTTCGAAAATTTGAAATCACTCATGGTCACTTATTTTAGCAGTCACCCGGACGAATAGAAGAAACCTTTGAAATTTTAAACTTCGATTTTTTTACTAAGGGAGGCATAATTCAACTACGCTTCTTGATTTAAGTATCTTTAAAAGAATTTGTAAGCAATAAGGATCTTAATCTTTTCATTCGGAGCATGAGAAAAGGTTGAAATGAGCACCTTTATAGAGAGCGTCCCGAATTAATTCAATAAAAAATGGAAAATGGATCAGGAAATAATATAACATTTTAGAAGAGTTAACATGAGCTAAATTAAAATAAAAATTAAGTAAAAATTAATTAATATTAAAATTTGAAATGCTAATAACATAACATAAGGTAAGATAAAAGATTAATGATGATTGATTTTTATCTTTAATCTTAGCTATCTTTAATATTGTTTAAGATGGGCTAAATTGAGATAAAAATTGAGAAACTAATCATGATATAAATGAGGTCAAGAGATATAACAATATATATATAATCTAATCGTATATTATCTAAAATCATAAATATTAGCAATAGCAAAAAATATTCAGACGTAATAGCTCTTCAAAAAAATTACAGATTGTGCTAAATGATTTTCAAAAACTACCGAGGGCAAATTCTTCCCGTAAGATATTAATACTTTATAAAGAATGAAGAAAATTCATTTAAACATTAGAATGACAATTTATGAGTTAAATAAAAATCTTTAAAAATTTCGCAAATATTCTAATTTAATATTAAGGCCAGCATATCATATAAACCGTTCTTTTTATTAGATTAAATATTATTTTTAAATATAAAAAATTATATAGCTAATTGCCCCGAAACCTTTGTTGTTTAATTAATTGTTGCTAAATATTTTACTTATTTCATGACATTTCTGGAGAAAATCTATAGAGTAGTAATTATCAATCAATTATGCGAACACTTGAAGCAATTTATTTTTATTTACCTTGCTTTTAAGAATTATTTCAGTATTTTATTTTGTAAATGTTTTTATCAGAATATTTTTGGAAGTAAAATGAGTATTTTTTGGTTTTAAATACATATATATTATTTCAATTTTACTTATAGTTTATTTTCTGTATATTAAATAATTGACGAAAAAATAACAAGTAGCGATTCCAGCATATTTTTAACAACGTCAGTCACTGTAAATGGAATTAAAACATTCCTCGTAGAGCAGTTCGGAATCTGCAACTCACTCACCAATCTTCAAGGTGGAAATAGAATTATTAATTTCTTTGAATTTGCATGTAATATATGAACTCAATATCCATCTAATCTTTCTTCGCTCTCATCCTCAGTCGAAAAGATGGAACAAAGCGAGATTACTTGAGAAGGAGAGACTGATATTTGGCGAATCGGTTTAGTTTTTCATACGCATGTCCAAATGAAAAAGATTTGCAGCTCACAATGAGGGGAATGAATTCGCATAAATCATACTTTTAGGAAATGCATAGCAAATGTATAAGATTTCAAACAAAACATTAAAAACAATATCTAGCTATAATTTCAAGCAAATAACGTATTTAAAAAACATAACTTAAAAAAGGACTCCGATGAATCCTCTGGCCATACTTCATTCAAAATACACATTCTTATGTCAGAAGTAATTTCCCTTTCCAATTCTCAAAATGACAAGATAATCGCATTTCTGCTGGGAGTCGTCTCCCCGTAATCCAGCAGTCGGTAATAACTCCATGTATATTAATGGAAAAATGGAGAGGGAAAAAGGTCATACGACGGCTGCCTTGGCGATCTCATTTCCTTGTTTGCTTTCGGGTGCCGCCAAAAAGTCAACAACTGGATCCATTCAAGAGAGACTGCATTCAATTAGTTGGTGGATGCAAAAGAGAAACGGACAGAATTTCGAGCCTAGGAATGTGCCCTGTTTAATTTGATTGCAAAATCAAAGAGGATTCATTAGTTTGTAAAGCGACCGAGAATATTTTTTCGTTTTGCATGTGCTGATAACATGGAAGAACGAATGAATGTAGACAGCCATGATAAATAACAGGACTTATTTGGCTGGGGAGGGGGGGATTTGTGAGAACCGAAGCGAGGTATTAAACTAAATTATGAATAAAAAGGGAAAGTTTTAATAAATACAGACAACATTAAATCAGAACTATTTAAAAGATCTTTGTAACGGTTCAGTTTAGTTAATTTTAAAGCAATTATGACTATTTGTGGACGGGCTTTGTAATTTTGACCCGTGAACAAATGGCGACTGTGGTGCCTGGGCTGTCTGCCTATCTCCAAGCTTCCATACCGCATACGGAGGGGGAGGAGCGTTTAGCCCCGATGGATTTGGCGTGCATCATATTTGCTTACACAAATAGTCTTTGGTGGAGCCGGGTCTCGAACCTGAAACCGTTCGTTTCCTATACAGACACTTTACCAGCAGAACAGTTGGGCTCCTCTTTTTAATAGAAACACTTAAGATAAAAAACAGTTTTTAAAATCAATTCCTACTAAGGGTGGGAGGAAAATTTTTATCTTAGTTACTTTTTATTAAATAATTACAACTGTTGTTCTCGCATTCTGCTTTACAATGGAAGGGTGGGTGCAGTAACTTCTCAGGGTATGGACACCTGAGCACCCGAATAACGATCATCTTTGACTCAGTTCCCACATTGGTATAACGACATGGAGAACTTCGCGACCAGGTTCGAACTCGCAGCACAAAGGATATGAATCTAACGCCCTACCAACCACGTTATCCAGACCTAACAACTGCAGCTACTATAAAGGCAAGAAAGTTAGTTTTTAATTTATTAATAAAAAATGAATGAATTAATGTTTGAAAAATCTGTATTAGCATCAAATGCCATCTACTACAAGTTTAAAAAATTTACTTGAACTGGATTGGATTGGATGAATAAAAAGCATTTTATTCACGACTGAAAATTTGAACAAGATATATATATATATATATATATATATATATATATCCCTTTAACGTCAGGTGTGCCGAATTCGGCCCATACCTCCAGAATCATTTTGCCCCAGTAGCTAAATGAGTTATTCCGCAATAGCCCATTGTGACGTTTTCGGCACATTCGTATCTGCCGGCAGCAGTAAGTGTTTCCACCAAGCGGCGAAAGGTAGAACTCAGACTTCGATCGGAATAAATCGAAGCAAACGACGTGGAAGATAGTCTACTTGCTGGGTTTTTCTTTTAGTTTTGGCTTTCATAGGTATGTGTTTCTAAAATTTATTTTGTATTCTTTATATTTTCCTTAATGTAATATGTAATCGTGACATGTTAATGCTTCAGATTATTTGAAATTGAAAGAAGAATAAGTGTGAGACGAATTTGACCCTCTGGACTGTTACGGCAATACAGCAACGTAAGTTAATAAATCGCCTCTGAAACCTGATTTCTAATATTTTATAAATATACTTCATGATGTTGTCGTATTTATATAATTAAGAGTAAAGAGTTGTTAAATGGCCAGTTAGAACATTTATACTTGGCATTGTTAGATATAATATTTGTACCCTATTGACGTTTCAGAAAATGAATCCTGTTAATTTTTATGGGAAAAGGAGGAGGGATGTTGGGCCACCAGAGGATAGAGATGATCCTCATGCTGGTGAAAGTTCGAGTGATGAAGATGTGGAATCAGAGTCACATGATGACTCCTGAAGTGCTTCAGATAGTTTTTCTGAAGATGAAACAACGTCAGAACTTCACCTTATCGAATCTGTGGGCAGACTGTGTTTACTTTTTGGAAAAATATCTGTTTTCCTCCTTGCATATTATTTTTTATGCTGCCAGCTGAAATTTGACCGTAATAAAGTTATTGATGATTTACACATTGTGCACTGAAATAAATTATGAAAGGTAAAATTTGACCCAGGATATTCCCGTGTTCTGTTAATAAGATTAACTATTGTAAAGAGGCAGTTAATAAGGAATGATTTCTTTTTAATATAAAAATTGTGTGACCGGTTCTGGTGAAGCCTAAGGGTTACGGGAATGCCCTATGTACCGAATTTCTCACATACCTTACTTTTTATCAATTTTGACAAAAAAAAGTTTAAAAAATGGGTAGGTGTGCTTCCTATGGTCTCCCTTGATTGAGATTTGGAAGGAAATTTTTTTTCCTTAGGTAAAAAAATTGTTGAACATAAAGGGATATTGGAAAAGTGTGAGCTAATAGTAGGATTTGAAAGGTAAATAAAACTAAAATGGTCAGTCATGAGTGCACCAGTTTAAAAGATGTTTTGGTCCTTTAAAACTTTCAAAAAATTAAAATTTAATTTTTTTTGCATTGTTAGACTTTCTACATTTTTATCTCTCTAAAAACATCTTATTTTAATATCTACAATAATTAGGGTAACTAAAAAATTAAAATAAAATCCTTATAGAAAGAGAGAAAAAAGTTTGATTATCATCATTTAGAAACAATTTTGCATTTTTAGATTGGCAGAATAACTTGGTAAAGTTTATTTCTATAGAAATACGTTGTTGGAGAATACATGGAACCAAATTTTATGGATTTATATCAGGATTAAATGTATGCTAATCATTCGCAGCGTGAGACAGAATAGTGTGATTGATTGGGCGTATTTGGTATAACGACCATTTTTGGCCATATTGAGGCATTCATATGATAAAGCAGAGCATTGTTAGTGTTTAAAACTTGGTATAGGATCACATATATTTATCCATATGCTAATATAAAATAGTTAAGATGTAAATTAAAACCAAAGATAGGATCTTTGTTTTGAAAGAATAATTTTAAAAAACTGGAAATTGTTGAAGTTAAATATATAGTAAAAGTTGGGAAGCGTTGAAAATTTTTGGATGGTAATGCTTACCCATCGACTTTGGGAAAGTCTCATAAGTTAAATGAAAGAAATGGTGGCAATGGATGTCTAAAGTTGGGCATTCAATCGAATTACGAAGAATTGCCAATTCAATATAGCACGTGAGGGATATAGGTACAGCAGAGACAGAATAGTGTGAAGAGTATTTTCAATAAAATACGTTTACCTCAAAATTTGAATTTTTTTATCCAGGATTTAACTATTATAAGAATAATTTTATGCGTAATTTTTGTATTATATTTATTATGTTTTTAATGTATACTAAAACAAATTTAAAAAGCACTAAAAATTATGTATTTTAAAAATGCCTTCTACATAAAAGATGAATATTTAAAAAGGCTCATTTCAGAATAATGTAAAAAAGTACTTTATTTACATAAAAAAATTCAGCCAAATATCAATAACTGATTATGAAAAAGAGAGTTTCTCAAAATAATGTTTAATATAGAAAGTTTCGACTCTTTTCAAAATTTTGCTTTGGCAATTTCAAAATTTCTTCTTTAATATCAAATATACTATTAGTTGTTACGCTCGAAGCTTAGATTTAATCGACTTTTTTAGACATTTATTTCTTATTAATTTTTCGGGATCTGAGCCCTAATAATTTTATTAGTTTCTGAGTCCTATATTTTTTATATCCCATACGTTTTTGGATAGTAAGATACCCAATATAATCCTCAAAAAACATATATACATAGAATGGTATATATGTATTTAAAAAAATCTATTTTGTCAAATGTAAATCAGGCAATCATGTAATACACTTATTTTTAGTCAGTCCCATGGCCGAAAAATAAAGTTTCATGAAGATTAAATGTATTGAAAATTGAGTCGTTTTCTGAGAAATGAGCTTAATTCATCAATTTTTTAAAATTCTTTTACGATGTTTCGAAAACTGACCAATTTCTCTCATTGCAATATTATAGATAGTATAATGATAAAATAGGTTTCTTTTTCGCTATAGATACTGTAATAATCTAAATTAAATGTATTCTAGTAATATAAAAGAAATCACTAGTTTGTCATTAGCCGTCGCCTTAAGTGCCAACTTTAATTATAACCAAGACACTTAAAAGAGGCTTTATTTTACATTCATTTCGAAAATTCAATTTTATAAATCTTTTGCATAAAAATGAATTAAAACTAATTTCTTTGAAATAATTTAATAATAATTAGTTAATTTTATAATAATATATGCTTTACAGTTTGAGAAATCTGCTATAATTTTTCAATTTTTTTCAAAAGCACAGTATTTCAAATGACAGTTTTCTTCTTTATATCAATTAGTTATTATCAATATAGCACTAATTTTTAAAAAGATAATTTTCTTAAATGCAGAGCACTTGATTTACGCATTTAATGAATCCACGACAAGTTAAATTAGTTCATGAATAATATCACTACACAAATATCAAACGAAAATAGATTTTGATTAGGATACTTTCAAATACAATGTCCTTGAAAATCAAAATAAATAAGCAAATAAAGATTTACTTATGTCACAAAAATTGATTCTAGAGCCCATAAGCTTCTATTCTCTATTTAATAATCCGGTTTTGCATTCTAATAAAAAGCATGTGGATCATTGTATTGGACAATCAGGATTGGCATCATATTTTTCTAGCTTAATAGTGATATTTAAATCATATAACATAGTTAATCTTATTTTAATTAATTTTAAACACATGATTCCTTGTTCAATTTTTCAAACATTTTTATATTTTATTAAGTTTTTTTCACATCTGCTACAAATGTATTGGCGCGTCCGATCATACTTATTTTCCCTTATGTTTTGTTTGACACTTATCCTGTTCATTCGCTTCCTACCTTCACAGTTAAAATTTTAAGAATAAGATTGCAGTGCAAAATATTTACCGCCAGTTAGCATTGCATTATAGAATTTAAGAACCACTTGGATTTCGAACCAGAAGGCAATAGCCTAAGAAGTCTGTTCAGGAAACCACACGTAGATTTCGACAAATTCAAGTTCTTCTTGGGTTATCTTCTAGTGACATAAAACATGGATCGTAGATTCATGAACAACCTTTCCTGCAAACATTCTTTGAATTTTTGATAAATTGATCTTGATTATTTCAACATTACAGTCACCAAGATGTTTTCTCACACTTATCTTTGCCAACTGTCATTTATAACCAGGAAGGGAAGGAATTTGTGGATTTTCTGGTTTTACGATAATCCGGAAATAAAATTCATGATTGTTTGTTTTTTTAATTTCAGACTGTAGCTTTATGTATTTTTATTAAGATGATAAAAGGCTTACAATATAATGAACGTTCACCCAGAGAATACTTTATATCGAGGTTATAAAAGCAGATAAGAGCAGAAATAGCAATGTGCACAGCCTTTCATGTTTCATTCAATCTCAAGACTGATACATCCATGGTGGTTATTTTTTTAAGTTTAGAATAAGTAATCCGTATGTGAATAATGAACCAAACATGACGAGTATAAATTTCGTATTTAGTTCACCAATTCCCGCAGCCGACATCACCCGCAGTCGCTCCTCCTGCATCATACTCAACCACTGAAAGACACTTGGGTCACACTTTCCATGTCTGAGCAATTTGACTTTGAATAGGACAATGGAGTCTTCCATCTTTTGATTTTGAACATTGATTCTCGAAGAACAAAGAGAAATGCCGATGACGGATAGCGGCACCAGCGTGATAATGACCAGGCTTTCACATATCTGAGGCACGGATGGAGGTCCGTCCGGAGACAGCATGAAAGAGGCTAGTGTGCAGAACATCACGGTCATCTGGGAACTGACCAGAAGAAAACAGATAACAGACGTCTCGTCTGCTAAATCGTGTGAAGTTCTAAACAGCAAGGTGTGCAGTTGCGCCTGAGGCAAGATTTCGCGCTCGCTGAGGAATTTCGATTTGATTGGTAAACTGGCTCGAAGATGACTGGTCAATTCACTGAATTCGAAGTAGAAGACGCCCACCTTCAGAGCCACGATGCACGGAAATATGTACTGATAAGCAAATACCAATTGGTTCATACAGAAACGAATCGAAATCCCGATGGCATCCTCTTCTAAATTTGTGTAAAAACTGTAATATAGCTTCAAAGACTTGTCACTTGATAATGTGAAAGCAGACACTGTGGCCAGTGCAAATGATACGAGCACGATAGCCAATATTGCCAAACTAACTACATTTGTTGACTTATTTTTGACACTTCCTCCAAGTAAAACATGGATTTTTTGGTAACGAATTAATATCCATTGGAAAGCGCGTCTCTTTGAAATAAGTATCATTTGAATAGAAATCGGAAATATTGTAGATACCGCAAACCCAATGATAAGTTCCACATGCATTGCACCATCCAAATATGTCATCAAGCACATTGATAAAAGATAGATTGGTATCAGAACCATAAAACAGACATGAATTTTTGATATGAATTTACAAATTTTACTGCGTGTACTTTTATTGTCTATTATATCAACGCCATACGTTTGTAAAATAATCCACAATAATTTGTATTGCAGCCTTTCCATGTAGCTTGATCTGAATTTCTTGAAAAATTCGTCATTAACAGAATTTAACCTACTCATAACTGTTGAGTTGTTGTCCACATTTAAAGTTTCTTATGTTTTTCAATGACGAAACTACGAACTTCAGTTAATTACAAATCAACTAAATCTTCGTATTCAAAACAATGTCTTTGTTGTCTTCTGCCACTTGGAACTGTTCCAAAATAATATTTTAAACTGACACATTAAATCATTTCACTGTAACCTTTCAATCTATTTTTTACTCTTTCGGAGCAACCTGAAATAAGTATTGACTCCCATCCTTCTCATTCCCACTTGGGAAGCAGGCATCCCAATACGTTGCTGCACTGCGCATATTAAGTATTTATTTTGAAAATATTAACTAATTAATGAGCAGTAGCATTTAGAGCGAAACGACATTAAATAGAAAACAGACTTATGAAATCGATGTGAAAAATATTGATTTGAATCACCTCATGAATTAGCAACTTAAAATGTATGCCATTCTCATACACAATATTATTAATTCACAGTAAACGAGTAAGATATTAATAATTGAAAGGGAAATGCTCGCCTATTTTTATTTCGGGGTTGGCAAAGCCATATTTCTCAAGTGAGGAGAAGTCCACGCATTTTAGGACCTTCTGCCTACTCGATGAAGTTGTCATCGCCTCTCTGAGAGCGAGTTTTACATTCGGAATGAACTTTCAAATTAGAAATTCATGCATATAGTTTTGAATCAGTGTTATAGAAAGGCGCACGCCATGATGGTTGTTTTTAGTTTCAGTCATAAACGTGCTATTGCAAACTTTTTTACAATAAATGTAAAAGCAGTGAGCACGAAATATTATCGCGAATGTGCATTATGCAAATGTGTGAGAATAATTTTGCGAGTTTTATCAGTTTATATATCAAACCGAATTTCAATTTTTCTTGAATATTCTATAGTAAGAATAAAATATCGTTTTGTAAATTTTTTCATGAGCTGTGCTACTGCAATATATTTCATATTTAATGTCAATTTCAAGACAGATATACAGAAGAAGCAAATTATTGTTCACCTTAATCCTTTGACTACCATGGCTATCATATGTAATAGCCAGTGATGTTTCATAAGGACACTGGCTATCATATCTGATAGCCATGGCGTTTCAAAACTTTAGGCTTTGGCTAACAAAAACAATATGAGTTACATGAAAATCGTATTGGAGTTTGAGTGTTTCCTCCCCCCCTCCTACGATGTGGTAGGTATACGTGGTTTGTGCAAATTGATATATTGTTAACATGCGACATATTATATATATATATATATATATATA
>JAOUZG010028934.1:204409-217734 GCA_026289955.1 Argiope argentata | reverse complement strand
TATATATATATATATAAACAATTTTTTAATCAATTCCTACATTGAATATTAGGAAAAATTTAGGAAGTAAGATTTTTTAAATTTTAGTTTCTTTTTAGTAAATAATTACAATCTCTGTTCTCGTGTTCCGCTTTACAACGGAAGGAAGGCGGCAGTAGCTTCTGAGGACCCATGAACACCCGAATAACGATCACCTTTGACTCAGTACCCCACGTTATAACTTCCGACATGGAACTTTACAAACAGGTTCGAACTCGTAGCACAAGGAATGCGAATCCAACACCCTACCAACCAGGCCATCAAGATATAACAACTGCAACTAATATAAAGAACTACTATAAAGGCGAGAAAGTCAGTTTTTAGTTAATTAATTAAAAATTAATGAATTAATATTAAAAGAGAACTGTATTGACATCAAATTTCATGCACTGCAAGATTCAAAAAAATTTTACTAGAACTTGATTGGATGAACAAATTATTTTATTAACGGTTGAAAATTTGAACAAGATATTTATATATAGGGAGAGTATGAGCTAATATTAGTATTATTAAATACGAGCATAGAAAACACGATTATGTATTTAGACCCTAAAACCCAATGGGAATTTTCCCCAACGCTTTCTCTCATACTCTTGGATTATTCTCCAATTCTACCTTCGTGTAACATTGTGAGCCTTGGTAAAACAGAGCGCGACACTGGTGTACAATAGTTTAGAAATATTAATCTATGGCGAGAGTTAAATATTTTTATCTAATCTGCAGTGAAGTTTTTGGCGATTAATATTTGGCATACTATTGATAGAATTCGGAAATCACCTTTGTGTTTTATAAGTGTTTTACCTAAAGAAATGAAAAAAAGAGAAATAATTAGAATGGAAATCTCAGAATCACATACCAAATTTGATTTATTTAATTTATTGTATTTTTGAATTATCGCGTTTGCATGCTTCTAAAAGTGCAAATTAAGTCACTCATGTCCAAATTGAATTTGGCTCAAATTTTGATAGGTTTCTACGACGTAGATATTAAATAAGTTTGCCGAATTTTACAAATCTAGGTCTGTATTTTGTATTTATCGTGTTAACGCATTTTTGAACAGCCGGATTGATAAACTTACATCAAAGGGATTTTCTCAAAATTTAATACAATTGTGAGAAAATTTGGTAGCTACAAATGTACCAAAAGACTAGTACCAAATTTCAGTTGTCTAGAACAAAGCGGTTTTGAGTTAGAAAGGAAGTGAAAGAAACAAAAAAGCCGAAGAAGAGAAATATAAGCATAGAAAAATAAAAATGCAACGAAGTAAAAAAAATTGATCCTATCTTGAGGAGGTAATCAAAGACAGAACTTCTTAGTGCCGGTCTTTCCTCCTAAAAAGAAACGGAGAAAGTTGTTCCGGACGAGTGGAGAAAGATGAAATGTGAGACAGACAGCGGCAGCATCGATTTTTCGGTGCTCTCGGAGTGGCCGCCCTAATTGTGGGCCCCCTTGTCTCTGGAGGAAAACTGTCTCTTAATTAGAACATTCCTCCTTTTGAATGAACCACCCATCGTGGGTTACGATTCAAAACTATCGTATTCCCTTCATTGACGAAGAGGCGTTTATCGATATTGAAGAGAAAGCAAAAGTGAAACGATGCATCGATGAGCTGAAAGCGGGTTTTAAAACGGGAGATATTGATAAAGAAGGATTTTGCTTTGCAAATCATTGAGATTGAATAATGAAAAATGGGTTGAACAAAGAATTAATTATATAGACTCTAAGCAATTTCTCCAAAACTTACGGGGAGTATATTAGATTCATTATCATAAAAGGCGCCTCTTATTATCGAAAACGTTTGTTGAAAAATATGTTTGTGCTTTGATTTTCTTTATTTTATTAATTATTCTGAAAGATGAATTTATGTAAGTCTGTACTGCAATATTAATTACATTTTTTAACATCAACTTGTTGTATCTTTACTAAGCAAATATTAATGATTAGATATCAATGATGACAGATAATTAAAATAAGTATCAATCATCTGTCATTACCATTCTCCCCTTTTTGGAACATCTGTCATGTATTCAAGCGTATTTCCTTCTCATAAGAATCGATGCATCCAGCCTCGAAAATGCTCTTTCCTCATTTCTCTTTGATAATTAGAATTTAAATATATTGATATTATTTGGGAAGGAAAAAACTAGAAAGGTCATAAGGAAAAGCATGGTATGTCAAGAGTTCAAATTAAAATGATTTAACCAAATTTTTTCCGAGGCCATCTGTTAATGAATTAACCGAACATTTAAAGATGCCTTCAATAAAGAGGTGAAGTCAGGGGCGTATCTGTTTGAAATAACACCCAAGATAAATTGCATCAATTTTTATTACTAATAAAATAAAATTAAGAAGGATTTATAGCCAGCGATACAATTTAATACTCCAAAAATAATCTTCGACATTTAAAATATTTTTTTATAAATATTCAGTTTTGTAATAAAAATATTATAAATTATGTTATTTCTGCTTAAGGCTAGTCAAAAACGGTACTTACGTATTAGAACGTCGACTCCAACGTTTTAGTAACTCATTGCCGACGGATTCAAATTTGGCAATAAACAATCGATGCCAACGAAACCAACAAAATGTCGGACGACCGTTAAGGTTTGAACAATTTTTTAAACAATGGTGGTGTTTTGCCATTATTGAAAGCTTAGAAATTCAATGGCGACGCCTTCAAATTTGGCGATAAAGTTTGAAGGTCCAATCCGTAATTACATCAAAAACATGGCATATATGTTTCAGGGATCGTACTTGTATTAGAACTGTGAAATATAGGCACTGTTTTTCAATGAACCATTTTTTATATGCAGAGTTATTTATTTCTTCCCCCCAAATATGTTTGTATTCAAGTACTTTTATCGAGTTAAAAATGTTTTTAATTATAAATTGTTTAACTGATTGGATATAACAGATTAAAAAAAAAACGATTTCATAACGTGCTAAATGACTGAAAATGCAATATATTTTCTTAAATATATAATGATAAAAATTAAAACTTCAAAGTGATATTTATTGAAAACACGTGAAAAATACGAACTTGTTTGTCTTCACTCGAATTCACCAGAAAGACCACGACGGCTTCTCAAAGTAATCGGTAGAAATCAGTTATTCCCATTATAACTATGGGATATATATTATGATGGATATTACCAAATCTAGGAAGAACCATATTTTTCAATTTTTCATGCCTTTCTTTTGTAGTAGATTAATTGGCCTGCTAAGCTTCAACCTGTGCTTCAAACATTTATATTTGGTATTCTCTAAAGAATTTTCTCATAAAAATGCGAACACTTTTCACCTCATTTAGATTATTTTCTTTTTTCAGCTCAGAACTTACATTTGGTGCCCCTAAAGCAAAATGCATTCCATTTGTTGAAGAATAGACTCTTGGCATCATTATCGTCCATTAACTGGCCTCTGAAAGAATATCAAGTTATTTTCCATCTGAAACATTCTAGTCATTAAGGTTTTAATGAAAACCCCATTTCATTTGAATTCGCTTCTTGTTATTTCGAGAGGGATTTTCCCCCTCGCTTTGCAGCCGATTAAGGCGGGCGAAAAAGAGCCTCTGTTGTACCCTCTAATTTAAGCAGAGAAGGGAAGCCGTTAGAGAGGGACACAATGAAAAGCAGGAAGTGCTCCTGGTCCAAAGACAGGGAACTCTTTCAGATGAAACGAAAAGGAATCCAATTAGGAGGACATCACAAGAAGAATTGTGAATAATGATTGAATAGGAGAGTCTCCTGAATAGTTTGATCATGGCAGAGTCAACAAGTAGGCTAACGATTAAAAAATATATTTATTGCACTGAAAAACTGGACCATATTTCAGACTAAATATAAAAAGCTTTTAAAAAAAAGAAGCATTTGGTACTTTTATGAAATAGGTGCGGATATTGAAATGCATGAAATAGGTCTAAGTCATCAATCAATAAACCAATTCCATACGAGCTTGATGCTAATGGCCGGATTCTTTTGCTGCAAGGTCAGCAGTTTTCTTCCAGCAGCACCGCATCGCCCGGTAAAGTTCTCTCTGTGGTTTGAGGGATACTAAATTAATCTTCTTCGCACTGTTCCGGTCTCATAAGAGCTATTCCACAATCTTTTCGTTATGTCCCGCCTGTTCCTTCTTATCAATAAAGTAATGGTCATCTTTGGCTGTGGTAGGAAATGAACGATATGACAATATACTTCGTACTGTGATAATTTCTTCAAAGCTATTTCACAGTCTATTTATCAGGCCTGAGTATGTTATAAGTATTGTTTCCGCCATTTTTCCTCATCTTCAAGAAACCATTACAGTTTCCAGACTCACAATCGATCCAGAAGAAAATTTAGAGGTGTGGGTATTCAGGGAATTGCAACTACTCCAGTTTATTTAGCATTTTGTATTCTTCATATTCATCATTAAGTTGAAGTTGGGGAAATTATATTAGCGTTTCTATAACAAAACATTTTCCGTTAATTTAATGTTTATCTCTCTCTTTCACTTTTTTTTCTTTTTTGCTAATTGAAATTCTGAAAATTCTTTTAACGTTTAAAAGCAAAGTGACGTAAGTTCTTAAATAATTATCGATTTAAAACGAAACGCTAATTATAACGCATGATTAGAACATAAATACAAATTTAGCGAAATATATACAAATTCAATTTAAGAGAATAATACTGTGCATGAGCTAAAAAGTAAACAGAGTTTCGCCAATATTCAAAGCGAATAAAAATGATACACAAATATCGATCCGAAATCGAATGCAGCTGCTCTTCCAGCAAATTCGAGCTAGTTTATATTTGCCTGAAGAGGGTTTTAAAATGGTTTCAATTAATAAAATATCACTCAGTGGAATTTTGAGCTATTGTCTAGTAAGGTGCGAATTTTTCTTTCGAGATTTCATATTTCTAAAAATATTCAAGATAGTTTTTAGATGAATTTTCAAAAGAAATCATATTCAGACAGTATTATGAGCATAATAATTTGAAAATATACATACCAAAAAAGGCAGCAAAGTAAATATAAATTCCATTATCTAAAAACCAAGATCGCCTGTGATAACTTTTGATCATGAATACTGGATGAGTCAAGAAGCAGCCTTCAGATAATTTTGAGAATTAAAAAGGAATTAAATTTTTTATGCAATTGTCAGAACAGCTCATCTTAATGTAAATAAAATTCATGGCATCTATGTAGTATGTATGATCCATATTTATTTTTGAACGATCGAATCGACTTCAGTCAAACTCTGCATACTTATTATTTAGGAAAAATATAAAAATACTATCAGCTTTTTACAATACAGAAGTTAACTAAATATTCTATTAAGTAGAAATTAATTAAAATGTCACTGTTTATGTGGATCGATTTTGAAGCAAATAATCAAGCAATAAATATTTTAATACCATTTTAAAATTTGAAATTTTACACTTTCAATGAAAATAATTTCCTTTTTTTCATTATATTTATTAATATTATTTTTATTTTTTAAATTCAACAATTAAAATTAATATTAACTTCGAATTATTCAACCCCTATTCCTTTTTAAATTTATTGTTTTATTTTAGTTCATACGTCCTGAAAAAGTATTATGTCATAATATTGTTACGTTTTTAGCGTAGCGGGTTCGGATTGAATGGACTTTATTTGAGGACAGCACAAACAAATTTATTTACAGCTATTTACAATTATTTACAGGATAATTGATAAACAAGTTCAGATAAATACAATCCAGCAATAATCAATCACTTACAGCGTAAATGCAAGTCTTACGCACAATAAACACAGTTTGCAAAACAGCTATAGTATAGCACAGCAACAGTCAATCACAGCGAGCTCAATAACACAGCGTTAACAGCAAACGCAAACACAGCTCACTAATAACAAGCGAAAAGCTACATTTAAGCGAAACGCTTTTCTTCTCAAAGAGAGATTCACTCACTGACCCCTTTTACGGCAACTCTTTCCTTATATAGCTGAACCCGCGTCGCGAGAAGAAACGCGACGCAGCCAGACTTGTCTCGGGGTTACCAGAATATTCCTCGCGCCAAGTCAACTCGGCTGGCGCAAAGCACCTTGTGAAGCGCCGCTAGCATTTCCACCTACGGCGCGCTTTTCGCCCGCTTGTAACAATATTTTATACAAAAGTATTTAAGCTAAAAAGGTACTTACAATATTAAGGCTTCGATCATTTTTGCCAGACCTAAAATTGGTCGCCAATAGATCACCTACTTGCCAACATTATTTTTCCCCATATTCAAAAGTCTTAAAGAATTTTAGCCACCGAAATGAAATTTGGTGTGGTTAGCGCGTTGTTGGCGGATCGATGGTCTAATATGTAAGTTCTGTTAAAAATCTTATTCATGAAGAGTTATTAATACAGAGTGTAGCCGGAAAGGAAATTCGAAGAATAAAAGAAGAGTCAATTCTCTGTTTAGATATTGTAGAGTGATAAATATTAAGTCGATTTAAATCTTCCGTCGTTTCTTCGTTGGGCTAATAGTGTGAGTATTTGAAATTTACGCATAACGATAATTTTCTCGCGCAATTTACTGAAAGAATGCAGGACTAAAAATATTTTGCTAATTAAAACGGAAGTTCAGCTCTATGATTGGTGTCCAATTAATAAGGATTGCATTATTCTGCTTTAGGATTAATGCTATTTTAATTCTTATGAAGTTCAGTTTGGCGAAAGAACTTGGATGAAAGTTTCGCCAAAACAATAAAATTAGTTTGAGTTTCAATAGAATAATAAAACGTGGATGCGTTCTCCCTAAAACTTTCTCTCATTCTTTCCATTAAAAATGTTTTCCCTATTCCCGCACATAAAACCGTCGACCTTGAACAAGGTCATAAACGCCACAAATTCTAATATTTTTATTTCCATCCATTCATGTATTTCAAAATATATTGAAGGAAGCCATTACTGTTGAATTAACCCTATGCCAATTGAAAAAAAAATAATAAAGATTAGAAGGACATCTGTTATGCATATTCCAATGTAACATGGCAGAACACAATTTCCTGAAAGGCCAAGCACCACGTGCTCGTGCAAGTTAAATTATACCTTTTATTCTTTTTCATTGTATCGTTTGAATGAGTCACTTTAGTACAGCAAACGATCCAAAAAAACTTTGTCCCGCCTTTATTGTTTAAAAAAATATCCCATTTCCCACTTATTTCCTTTCATGTAATCACGTGCTCAAAATGACATTGCTCTAAATATTATTTGCTGCAGTCATTAACTTATTTCTTTTAATCATAGCTTCTGTAAATGGAATGGCAACTCGTTAATAAAAGCTGGTTTTTTGAGATGCTCTTGCAGATAATAATTTGTTTTATTTTTCGCCTACGAATTTATGCTGACCTCAAAAACAACAATACGTTCTAACATAATAAAAGAATAATTGAAACTAAATACTTCTCTAAAAGTATAAGGATTATAAAATAGTTAGACACTTGATGCGATACAACAAAGTATCCGAAATGTTTGATACTGAAAGAAATACTTCCTCGTTTTCTAACAAAAATTATCGATTTCAATCATAATGTGAGAAAAATCGGTTTTGGTTTTACAGGCTTTCATTGAAATTCTTTGCTGCAAATTAGAATAAAATGAGAAATTTTTTAATTTGATCAATCTAGTAGTTGTTCTTTAAACATATGCACAATTCAAATTTTTCAAAAATCTGAACCATTCAAATTTTGCAGATACAAAACATAAATGTTTTCTAAGATGTTGTACCCTTTTCAATTCCTACTATTAGCTCACTCTCTCACTATGTATATATATCTTGTTCAAATTTTCAATCGTTAATAAAATACTTTGTATTCATTCAATCAAGTTCAAGTAAATTAAAAAAATTGTAGTAGATGGCATTGATATTAATACAGTTTTTTCAAATATTAATTAATTAATTTTTTAATTATTAGTTAAAATTAATTTTATCGCCTTTAAAAGAGCTGCAGTTGTTAGTTCGGGATAGCCTGGTTGGTAGGATGATGGATTCGCATTCCTTGTGCTGCGAGTTCGAATCTGGTTGCAAAGCTCCCCATGTCGAGAATTATACCACTGGTGATCGTTATTCAGGTGCTCAGGGGTCCATACCCTCAGAAGCTACTGCACTCCTCCTTCCATTGTAAAGTGAAACACGGGAACAACAATTGAAATTATTTAATAAAAAGTAACTAAAATTAAATGTTTCCTAACTTCTTAATTTTTTTTTAATATCCAAAGTAAGAATTGGTTTTAAGAATTTTTTTAATATTACTTATTGTAAGCGAGAAAGTGAAAACCCTTGTTGAAAATTAATTTTTCAAATAAAAATAATTAATACTAGAGAAAAAATAGCACAAAAAATCTGTCTCACAAAGAAGCTAAATGTTTCAATTTTTAAATTCGTATGAAACTATAAAATTACATAATATATTTAAATTTTTAAATTCATATAGTTTTGAAACGATAAAATGCTTCTAAGTTACTATTTAAATATCTTATAACTTCAATTAATTTTTAAATAGCAAAAAAATCTGGCTAAAAGTTTGAAAAACATTATTATTTTTTTAGAAAACACTTTTGCCCAAGAAGTAACTAAAAGTCAAATGGGATAGCTTTAGTTCCACTCCATGTCTACACAGCGGTTCTTCTGTTGAGCTTGATGTAGTTCATAAAGAGTTGGCCGGGATCCTCGGAGATTCTGGACTTTTGAAGAGCACGAAGACATTCTCACCTGACATTGTTGTGCCTCTGCACGTAGAGTTCGTGGAAGCGCTGCTTGGAATGAGAGTTGGCGCTTTGGCAGGCATCCGCCATCTTTAGCATGATGCTGCGCTTCACTTCTGCGGCTATGTAGGCCGGGATGACGCTCAGCAGCAGTTGCTCCTGCGCAGAAAATCGAGTAGAAACGCACATTAAATGAGGAAAAAACAGATACTGGGCGATTCACAGTAAAACTCCATTAATCAAATAGCTTTGAATTTTTCAGTTTTAAACATTCATGATTTTCATAACATTATTTTGTCGAAATTTCTGGTCGACTTCATGGGAATTCATATCCATTTACCAATATAATAAAGAAAACACGAGTCGTACCTCCAAAAATTTTTCGCATATTCTACTATAAAGATGAATTTATGTTTAAAATGCGTTTCTTTCCAAACTATTGAAATAAAAAATGACATGGAAGTACAATTGCAGTCACAAAACCATATACCAAACCAGACATATTTAAATCTTCGCATTTTTAAGATATTACGTTTATACATGCTTCTGTAAGTTCAGACCTGACAGATGATCAACCTCTTAGATTTCAATCAAAATTTGATAAGTGTCCACATAGTAGATGCTAAATCTATGCATCGAACTTCATCTGCCTAGCTCTCCTCGTTTTGTATAATATCGTGTTAACTTAAATACGAACAACAGGACAGAGAAACCGGACCTTCTATAGATTTTGCTCAAAATGAGACAGAGATTTTCAAATTCGGTGTGAAGACGACATACCAAAATTCATTCATCTAGCACAAAGCCTTTTTGAGCTATATTTGTCACAGAGAGACATAATTTCATTTTTTTTCGCACTCGGGGAGGTCGCAATGACTTGGTGGTGAAATCTGGGCTTCGGAAGAGGAGGGTTTCAGGTTCGAGAGCCGATTCCACCAAAGAGTCCTCTTGCGAGTGAATCTGGTGCCTGTTAAATCTGTGAGCGCCAAACGTCAATCCGCTGGTGTAGTGTGGAAGTTTGGAGAGAGGAGTGGCAAATCTAGTGTCCCCTTCATCATCTAACCACGGTTCAAAATTACGAGGTCCGTCCCCAAATATCTTTAGAGTTGCTGAACTAAACTAAAATCTCCGGGATGCTTGAAACACGGAAATCTCTATACCTTGCATACAAAATTGTCTCTATACCTTGTATATTTTAAAAGCATCAACGTGTAATTAGTTGTCTACTTTGCACGATAATTTGTACAAATAATTTTCTGAAAGAATATGCCCTTCTATCTTAAGCTACCCTACGGAAATAGTTTCTTTTTCAATTTTCTTCAACCCGTCGGGATGCACTTTAAAACGAGAATGAGACGCCTCTGACATGCCAGTTGGGTCTTGCCATTCCGAAAGGTGCACGAATTGGTAGTGGGGGGGGGTGTGCGTTTGTTTCCCATCGATGACGAGACGTACTTCCTATGGGAAGGGTTGTACCATGGCCGAACTAAGACTCGACCACAGTTCGTGTCAGTGTTGCTGTCGTGGCGGTTCTGTCATTCAGTTTTAGGGTTTTTCCCGCATGCCTTCGGTCGAGTCGGAGAGTTTGGTATGACTCCATTTTCTTTAATCCCAAAGAATCGTTTCGCTTTATGTAAAATTCATACACCAAAAGCTACTCCATTCATCAAGTCAGCATCAAAGCAAATGAACTTTCTCGGAAAGATTTTGATTCATATTAACAAATCAAAACAATGCATCTTCTTGGCTATTATGAAGGCGCGTAATGGCAACAGTCCAAGAAAATCGGTGCTACCGTATGAAAAGTAAAAGTGAACGTGTTTAAAATCTGAAAATAACTTCAAATGTATTTGATAATTTGCCAAATTGAAAAATTCTCAGTTCAATTTATTTATTAATTAATGTTCGGATATTTTAAAAAAACCTTCTAATTACGCAAAGTATTTTAAATGTTTTCTTGCACACAGAATGGCTATAAAGTCAAATTGTATTGTAGCGCATTTATTTAGCAACGGTAACAAAATTGATTTCAATATTGTTCTGACTATGGACTAATGGGGATTATTTTTACCAGAAATAAAATACGGCGTACACCCCAGTTGGCCTAATTTTAAAAAATCGTAGTTTTTTTCTTTCTATAATTTAATTTTAACATCTTTGATACACACAGTACTAAAGTGAATGATTGTGATAAAGGACAAATAATATAAATAACCTATATATTTTATCAAAAATGCGTTGTAATTCGGATCATTTAAGAGGAAAAATAAGTCCCCCTATTCAAAAACCAAAATGAAGGGAGAGGAGAAATCAATCAGAAAAAAGATAAAACTCGGCGGTGCATCCCGAATCGACCAGTTTTTGATGCTCAGAAAGTATTCATTGCTCGGCATGAAGAGGAAGAGAGAACACTTTCTCAGGGAAGAAATGAAACAAAGAAGGCCATAATAGAAGCTGCAGTAACACTATCGGCTTTGATAAGTTCTCATTCTTTATTTTTATCCAGCCGAGAAGGGAAGGGGGGGTGCTCGCAAAAATTATCGTATAATGCGTAAAAAAGGTAAATTTGTGATTTAGACTCATATTTTCCTTATCGATTGAAACCAAAATTCGACGCAGAACTACAATTGCAGTCGCAAATTTGATATATTTAAGTCACTGCATTTTTCAGTCGGCACGTTCGCATCCTTTAGATCCTACAGACCGATAGACGACGAATATTCCTTTGAATTTGACTTAAAATTTAATAGAAGCCAACATATAAGATGTTAAATATGTTCTGCGAATTTTATTTATCTAACTCTGGTCTCATAATTTCGCTATCTTAGCTTTGTTTAGCTATCACATTTTTATTTTTCAACTATCGCGTTTATTTATATTTGAACAGGAAGACAGGCAGACTTCCGGTGAATAGATTTTTCTAAGAATTTGCTAAGCATTTACAAAATTGAAGTAAAGGCCGTATTTCGTATTTCATTTACCTAGTTCAATGTATTTTTGAACTATCTTTGTCACCGACTGCCGCATAGGCATCTCGGAGATTCTTCAATTTTCGTGTTCTAACTTTTAAATGATTACAATACCTTCTCTATACTAAGCATTTAAGAAAGTGAAATAAAAAGATTAAAATGAAATCTGTAATGCATATTTCAATGTATCATGTCAGAACATCATTTCTTGAACGGCCAAGCACCACTTGCTCCTGCAAGTTAAATTATATTTGTATTCATTTTAATTGTTTCTTATTAAATTAGTCACTTTAGTATTGCAAACGATCCAAAAAACTTTGTCTCGTATTTATGGTTTTAAAAAATATCACATTTCCTTATATATAATTTCCACATAATCACGTGCTGAAAATGTCATTTTTTTAGTTTTCATTTGTTGAAATCCTTAAGTTATTTTTTTATCGGAGCTTCTGTAAATCGGATGGTAACACGTTATTAAAAGCAGATTTTTTTTTGAGAAGCTCACGCAGACAATAAAGTTTTTAGTTTTCATCGACGGATTTTTGTTGACGCCAAAAACCTCATTCCAAAAACAATATCATGTTCTGACATGATAAAAAGGAAATCTATTCATACCTTGTTATAAAGATAAAGCTATTATAAATGAATGTCATGAAATATCGGCCTCTCGTCATTTTATATAAAGTAAATTTACGTTCTAACTATTCGTATTGGAGAAATATTAGTTATTCAAATAGCTTTTTATTTAAATTGCTGCACAAGTATTACAAATACGTTTTTAAAATATTGTGAAATTGATTGTGATATTTGAAATGTTAAGTCTTAACAAGAAATGGACTGATATTTCTAAGCATATATTTACTTATAACTGCAGTGAAATAATAATATGTTGCCAAATCCTGCGAAATATTATGAAGTTATATCATTTCAAAATAAATGATAAAACAAGAAATTTATAGCAAGTGACTACGTTGACATTTGTTTTATTTTTTAGATTATCGTTTTTTATTTAAGATTATTAATGTTTGAGCAAGTTTATTTATAAAACTTCGAGAATTTTGTTTCTAAGTCTATTATTGAACAAGCTACATTGATTTTTATATTTACATTAACTAGATTTTAATGCTGTTTTACATCCTTCTCAAATATAGAAGGCGATATAATATCTCGGATATAGAATACGATATAATATCTCAAATATAGATTTTTCTACTGAAAAATCATAATCTTTATAAATTAAATTTTAAAGCATCTTTTTTATTCCAATTTGCTATAACAATTTCTCAATACAGTTCCTGATATATTAATTAAGAAATATTTTGTGGTTTCTCCAGCGCTTCTTATGGGGGGGGGGATTTCGGTTATTTATTGACGAATGCTGAAATTTAAAGAATGGTTAGAGATAATGAATATTTTTATAGTTCAGAAACTTGATTGCATATTCTTGAACTTGATAGAAAGTTATTCTCAAAAATTTTAAGCAAATCATTTGATAAACCACTAAACTAACGAATTTTTTCTTTATACCTCATTTTAGCTTTAAAAAATGCAATTTTTTTCCATTTTTAAAAATGCATTTAGCATTAAAATGCTACATTGTGGTT
>JAOUZG010028934.1:188650-204309 GCA_026289955.1 Argiope argentata | reverse complement strand
TATATATATATATATATATATATGAGCAGTTTTCAAAATATACATGTCCAACATAGCCACATGTCTTAAAAGTAAAAATATACAAAACCTAGGTTTTAGTTAACTAAAGAACTGCATTATTCTATCTAAACAACAAGTCAATAGAAAGCACATTATTCATAAAGCTGCAGAATAGAATTTTCTCATACCGAAGAGTTCATTTGAATATTCATAAAATTGAGGAGGCATTAAATGATTTGAGTTTAACTTCACATAAAAAATGTCAGCACTCATTTGAAAATTTTGTAGATTGTTTTTAGCAATATCATGACTTACTTTAAATTTAATTTTCCATTTTTTTAACCCTTTGCACTCGATAGTGCCTCTTGGGCACCATTCAAGACGGTGAATCATTTTGGCATTTTATTTATTTATTTTTCTATAATGATTATTGAAAATACCTACAGAACGATAATAAGACGGAAAAATTCAATTTTAAACACACACACACACACACACACAAATTTTGGAGCAATAAACAAGTCATTGTATATCCTTACAAACGAGCGAGCGGCACGGAAACTCGCCAAAATGTCGATGTTTGGCGAGGAGCCTCGCGCCAGCTTGATTGGTTTGGCGAAAGGAATAGTCTAGTAGCCGCTGGATTGCGCGCGTTCTTCTGAGAATTTTCTCGAGTTTCGGTGCACGCTCTTCTTCGGCTATATAAGGGACGAGTAGCCGGAGTGAGGGAGTTAGTTGAGAGTTTGCTCTAGTTCAAAATAAAGTAATTTAGCTCAAATGTGATCAAATCGTCAGTTCAGTTAGTACAGTTTAGTTAGTTCAGTTGAGTTAGTTAGTTTCAAAAAAATATAAATTAGAGAACGAAAAGGTTTAGTGAAATAAAGTTGATTTCTTCGCTCGACCATGGAGGAGAGCGGTTGTCAGGATGTTAGGCTGCGCAACCCGGAGCCATCGACTGATTCTGACTTGAGTGTGAGGAGCAAAAAACGATGCGTTGATCCGTTAAAAAGGCTATCGATGCAAGAGCTGATTGATGAAGTAAATGACTTCTGTCCTTGTACAAATTGCACGAAGGCAAATGGAATTGCCGCTCATGTTAATATCAAAAACACTTCCCTGAGCGCCCGTCTATTTGCAGTTGAGAATGCCCAGAACAAAGATTAACTCAACAATTCCATCTTCCATGCAGATAGACTGACAAAGGAGCTGGAGAACTACAGAAGTGAGTTGATTTCCTTATTATCTGTTGGCTGTTGTAAGGCTAGACCGGATCTGAATTTTCAAAAGTCTCCTAAGAGAAAAACGGCTAATCCAGTTAAAATAATAGAACCACCTCCCCCAATTAGTCTAAATAATCGATTTGATGCCTTGAGTGAAGAGCAAATAGATCCCCCTGAGAAAAACGATGTCGCTAAGGATAATAACGAAACCGAAAAGCCCCGTAAAATTCCTCCTATCATGCTGAAGTACGTTAAAAATTATAGAAAAATACTAGAAGAAATAAATGAAAAATTCGGTGTCAGGAATAACACCTTAACAAATGGATTTATTAAAATCTTTCCCGAAAAAGTGAACATGCATAGGGACATCCAGAAATTCTGTGAGGATAAAAAACTGGAATTTTATATCATCCCCCCCAAGACTAAGCGCCCTGTGAAAATAGTTATTAGAGGACTTCCTATTGACTACGAAATTGATGAAATTGAATCTGACCTTAACGACCGTGGCTACCCTGTAAATAAAATCACTAGACTCACCTAATATAAGACCAGGAAACCCCTCCCCCTATATCTAGTTGAATTGAACAAAAATGAAATAGTTGACGAAATTTTTAATCTAAAGGAAATTGAGTATTTAAAAATAAATGTTGAGAGTTACAGGGGATGGGACTCCGTATCCCAGTGCTACAATTGCAATCTTTTTGGGCACGTCTCCAGTAATTGCTCTATGCTACCAAGGTGTTTAAAATGCGGCTTGGCGCATCAAACTAGAAATTGTGATCATAGTGAGAAAATAGAAACGCCTAAATGTATCAACTGCGAGGAAATTGGACATACGGCCGCGTACCGAGGTTGCCCTAAATTCCCCAAAATTCATACCCCCCCAACAAAATAGGATCAATTTCTTTAATTAAAATTTCCGTAGGCAAAATGTCTCTTATGCAAGTACACTCGCTAATAATCTAACGCAATCTAAAACTAATACCCCTGCTGGATCCAAGCAAATAAATCTGGCGTCCCAGGACGACTTTAAAGAAATGATTGAAGCCATGCAAGAAATTAAAAAAGTTTTCCTAATGTTCCCCAATTTAATAGAAGCCGCAAAGCAAATGAAAAGTGATAGTGACCCCACATCTAAAGTTTTAATTCTATTCAATGCTATCTGTAAGCCGGTCAACCCCTAAACTGATCCTAAAATTCCTGGGCCAAGTCTTTTATACCAATAACCAACAGCCAATAGTGATAAAGTTTTCTCCTCTCACCACGCCCTCTCCCTGCTATGCAGATTAACAGTCTATGCCAGTTCTTCACCTGTCACGCTCAAGTCAACATCTCCTAAGTTTGAGGATAAGCCCCTGGCGGGGCTAGGTGCCTCGTTAACTGAACTCATAGAGCGAGTGAGTGAGTTGAGAGTTTGCTCTGGAAAAAGGCGTCTCGATGGACTAGAGGATTTGTGAGCTGTATTTGCGTTTGCTGTTAACGCTGTGTTATTGAGCTCGCTGCGATTTACTGTTGTTGTGCTATACTATAGCTGTTTTGCAGACTGTGTTTATTGTGCGTAAGACCTGCATTTACGCTGTAATTAACTGTCGACTGCTGGATTGTATTTATCTGATATTTTTACTTTATCAATTATCCTGTAAATAATTGTAAATAGCTGTAAATAAATTTGTTTGTGTTGTACTTAAGTAAAGTCCATTCAATCCGAACCCGCTACGCTAAAAAACGTAACAACTGGTGTCAGAAGTGGGGTTGAATGGTGAAGACTAGAGCGATGGAGGAAGCCGATAAAACAAAATTCGAACAGCTTTTTGCTTTCATTAAAGAAATGAAAGAAGGGATAGAACGAGGACAAGAGAAGACGGAGAAGATAGAACAAGGCCAAGCAATCAATACCAAAGTGGATGCTTTGATAGAAAAGGTTCAAGATAACAATACAAAGATTCGTAATATTCAGAAGAGTTGTGAGCAGAATGTTGAAAAAACTCCGTAGAGTGGAAGAGAAATTTGAAAAAGTGGACGAATGATTTGAAGCATTTGAACAGGAAATAGAGAGAAAGCTTAGGAAAATGGAAGAAAATGGAAGGTGTACAAGTAAAATCAGAAAACCAATTCCTGAATGTTCGAGAGCCTGAAATAGCTGAAACTGTGCCTGTTATTCCTAAATGAAACATTAAAATGTCCACTTACGACGGAAAAACATCTTGGCAAGTCTACAAGACTCAATTCTTCATCGTCGCAGAAGCCAATGGTTGGGATCCAGTCATGAAGGCTCGTCAGCTGACTGCATCACTACGGGCTGAAGCTGCTGATATTTTAAGAACTCTTCCCGAAGATCAACATCTGGAATTTGATGCTCTTTCAAACGCTCTGGAGTTGCGCTTAGGAGAAAAATGCCTCAAGGACTATAGCCGTCTTCAATTAAAGACTCGGCAACAACGATCGAATGAAAGTCTGCAAGAGCTTGCAGCAGATGTAGAGAGACTCACCTATGTTGCCTTCTCCGACTGTCCTGCTTAGGTACGGGAAACTCTAGCCCTGTAATATTTCATTGATGGTGTGAGGGATCCAGAGATACTAAAGTTTCTGCGAATGGCTGAATTGAAGGACTTGAAATCAGCTTTGGTTTATTCCATGAAAGTTGAAGCCGCTCAACATGCTTCAAGAAGGGATAGCCATTCAGTTAGAGGTGCTACGGTCCAAGATGCATCGGATCCTACGCTACGAAACCTATTTGAAATGATGAAAACTATTTGCTAGTTTATCCGGAAAAGAGTTGAAAGGCCCAACAAACATGGCCAGAGAACTGTGAAATGTTGGAAATGCGGAGAAGAGGGCCATGTTCGAAGGATTTGCCCAGTCCGCTTAGATAAACGGGTTAAAGACTCTTCTAGAAGCAACCAGGAAAACCGTTTTAGAGTTTTACAGATATCCTCCAGAGGCAGTGGGGAAAATGGTGTATTTGTTGAAGGCTTCGTCAACGAAATTCCCTGCCGAATGATCTTTGACACAGAAGCCAACGTGACCATCATGCGTAGAGATGTTGCAGAAAAAATTGGAAGGAAAATTCTCTGGATACCGTCCTGCGTCACCCTCGAAACGGTCACTGATATCAGAATTCCAATAATAGGGAAAATGAATATTGAAATTAGATTTGGGAATGATACTTATGACCATGTCGTCTACGTAGCGGAAATTACAGATGAATTTGTAATAAAGAGAAACATTCTGAAAACTAAAACTAAGCTTTAATCAACTAGAATGCAACGCTAACAACCGATTGATTTAAATAATATACAGTGATGCCAAAAACCGTAACATAAATAGGCATTGCCAACAAAGATTATAAAACAATATATATATATATATCACTACATTCACCCCTCCCTAACAATCAAAAGTCAATTCAATAAGTAACGTAATCACGAATATATGCAGGTGGTCGTCTCTTTCGACCGGAATAAGAAGTGTTCGGAGTAGATGATTGTCCACAATCGTCGGCAGGAAGGCCAGAATTGTTTTGTTCCGGTACCGCTGTATCTTGATTTTCTTCTTCAATGACTCTAACGTTCTTTGGAGGACATGGCGCATGTTTTGGTGACCGTTCTCCAGAGTCAGCTTGCAGTGGGTGTAAGTTAGGCCCAGAGTGCCTTACTGCTAAGTCACCTTTTGGTGCCAAATGTCTAATAGAAACACTTGATTCCCGTCCATCAGGCAACTTTACATGTGCATAGTCTGGATTAGTTTCAATCGGTTCCACTTCCTGCACGATAGGATCATATTTGGTATGCCGCACGTGATTTTTCATTAGAACCGAACCTGGTTGGGTCAACCATGTAGGCAAAGAACGACCATTAAAAGATCTCCTGGGATGATTGAACATGCGTTCATGAGGAGTAGCATTTGTAGCTGTGCACAGCAGTGATCTGATAAAGTGAAGTGCTGGCTGAAGGACTTCTTCCCTTCTTTCTGTCTCCATACCTTTTGATTTCAAGGCCAAAAGTACCGTCTTAAATACAATACCATTGAATCTCTCGACTTGTCCATTTCCTCTAGGGTTGTACGCCGTAGTTTTACTCGTTGCAACGCCCAGAGAGTTGAGAAATGTTTTAAGTTCATGTGACATGAACGAAGATCCTCTATCTGAATGAATGTATGCTTGTGTCCCAAAGAGGGAGAACACATTCGTCAATACTTATATAACAGTAGAAGCAGAAATATCTTTACAAGGGAATGCAAATGGGAATCTTGAAAATTCATCAACTATTATCAAGAGGAAACGATTCTTGGACGAGGTAGGAAGAGGCCCCTTGAAGTCTATGTTTAACCTTTCAAAGGGTGAAGTAGCTTTTATTACATGTCCTTCATTCTTGTAAAAACGCGGTTTTAATTCATTGCAACAAGAGCAAGAATTAGTTACTCTCTTGATGTCATCTAATGTGAAGGGTAAATTTTTAGCTCTAATCCAGTGGTACATCCGAGTTATGCCAGGGTGACATAAAGCATCGTGCAATTCTCTAAGATTTGTTCCGGTCTCCAGATATATTGCTGCTGTAATTCTTGACATTGTGTCCGCAGTTGTGTTACGTTTTCCTGGACGGTAAATTATATCAAATTTAAAGTTAGCCAATTTGAGTCGCCATCTCATAATTGTTTCATTTTTTATGTTACTGATGATGATCAAACATGAAACTGACTGATCTCTGATCAGTGATGACTTCAAAATGTCTTCCGATCAGATAGTGCCTCCAGTTTCTCAAAGACTCTACAATTGCATAAGCTTTTTTCTCCAATGAAGAGTGCCTTTGTTCAGCTGCATTAAGTGTTCTTGAAAAGAAAGCTATGGGACGTTCTGCTTGACTGAGAATTACCCCAATGGCGAATTCTGAAGCATCAGTTTCAACTCTAAAAGGTATATTGTCCTCAATAGCGGAAAACGAGGCCTCTGCTACGTTTTTTTTTTTTTGAGAGAGAGAACTGAATATTTACTTAGCCTCTTCAGAAAGAGGGAATGCTCCTTTCGTAAGGGGTCGAATTTTCTCTGAAAATCTGAGAATTCAACGGCAATAGTGGGCAAACATACCTAAAGTACTTTGAAGGGTTGCCATGTTATTTGGTATAGGTAAGTTCATCAGTGGTGTGACCCTATCGGGATCAGGTTTAATAGTCTTATTTTCAATGAGATATCCTAATAACTTTATACACTTTGTTGAGAAATTACATTTATCATGATTTATTGTCAAGCTATATTTTTTTACTACATCCAAAAATCTCTTCAAATTTTGGTCATGTTCAGATTGATCACGACCACAGATAGTTACATCATCAAGATATGGAAAAGTGCCTTCGAGCTTTTCATCTTTAATTATGCTGTCTATGTTCCTCTGAAAAGCTGGGACACCATTACTGACCCCAAAAGGGATTCTCCGGAATTGATAAAGTTTTTCTGCGGCTTCAAAGGCTGTATACTCTTTGTCGGATTCCAGAATGGGCACTTGGTGGTAGGCGCTTTTGAGGTCAATGTTGCTAAATACTTTATATTGAGATACCTTCTGAATTAATTCATCTATTCTTGGGAGAGGGTAGGCATCTAGCATTGTAAATCTGTTAATCTTTTGGGAATAATCAACCACCATTCTCGCTTTATGATTTTCTCCCTTTACTACAAAAACCTGGGCTAGCCATGGTAAGTTACTAGGCTCAATCACTGCTTCTTTGGGCAATTTTTCCTCTTCATTATCAATGAATTTTTTGTCTGCATCTGTATATCGTCTTGATTTAGTTATAATGGGTTTGCAATCTGGTGTAAGGTTTGTAAATAAAGATGCAGATGGAACTAAGGCAGTTGCCAATGAGCATATTTTGAGGGGCGATCTGTCACCGCGGAATTCAATTTTTAGTGAAGAATGTCTCTTTAGAAGATAATGCCCAATCAGAAAGTCAGCACACAGATTTTTCATGATTAGCACTTCAATATTAAAATATGTATGGGCCTGCATCTTTAAGGTAAGTAAACCACATCCAGTAATATCCGAAGTGAAGGATGAATTAGCCATGGTTATTTTACCATAGTATGGTTTTACGACAATTTTGCATTTTTTCACATGGCGTTCATTCAGGAAAGTAAGAGAGAGCTACCAGTATCAATAAGGGCATTTAACTTTATTCCATTCACTAACACTTTAGTTATCGATTTCTGGAGACAATGTGGTGTTGCTATAGCAGAAGCCAAAGCCAATGTAGAAGCTGTAGTATTTGTGGTTGGCCGTGTTTGTCTTGATTTACACACTCGTAGGTAATGTCCTTTCTTGCCACACTTTCTGCAGATAACTTCTTTGGCTGGACAAGAATTCCATGGAGGGCGTTCGTTTTCACAAAAAAAAAGCATTATTCGGTGCTTGTTAGAACAGCTGAAGTCCGTTGGGTTTCTTCTAAATTATCCTCTGTGTAATCGATGGCAGCAACTGGAGTCGAATTGAACAAATTTGAATAAGATGCGGAATGTAGCTCATCTAGTTCAAGTGATCTAGCCTGATCGTAGGCTTTTTCTAATGTAATGGTGGCGTTTTCCAAGAGTCTTTCACGTATACGCGAACTCTTAATTCCTCGAATAAAAGAGTCCCTTATATACTCATCTCTATTTTGATCAGCCATTGCCGCTTTAAATTCACAATCGTTGCTCATCTGTTTTAATATCTGGAAATATTCGTCGATAGATTCTCCCGTTTGTTGAGCTCTAGATGCTAGGCAATGTCTGGCGAAAATTTCATTTCGTTTGGTGATGTATAGTGAATCGAGTAATTCAATAACGTCAGAGTATTTTCAGGAGGTTCGCAAGGAACAAATAAATGATCCTGATATTAAACTGATTACAGAGTTTATGCAATCAAGCAATTCAAGACCTGAATTACAGGACATTTCAAGTCTCAGTACTGGAACTAAACGTTATTGGGGCCTCTGCAATTCACTCGAAATTAGAAATGGCATCTTGTATATAAAATGGGAGTCCAAGGATGGGAAGTCAGTTAAGTAGCAACTTGTACTTCCCTGATCAAGGATAAATCAAGTTCTGCAGGAGTTACTCCTGCAGATGGTCACTGTGGAGTCTTGAAGGCAATTAGTAAAGTCCGGGAGCGTTTCTTTTGGAACAACATGAAAGATGATGTCTGAGAATGGTGCAGAGCATGTCATGACTGTAACGCCCGTAAAGGACCCAAAACACGTAGTCGTTGTAAGTTACAGCGGTATAATGTAGGTGCACCATTTGAAAGACTCGCCTCTAACATCTTGGGACCTCTCCCTAGGAGAGGTAATGGAAACAGAAAAGAACTCCGACTACCCTGTGATTCTCTGTTCGGATGCCCACCGGATACGCCTTCTTCGCCAGTGGATTATGTTCAAGACCTCCAGGCCCGTTTAGAAGACGTACACAGGTTTGCCCGAGATCGGATCAACATAGCGACGGAGAAGATGAAGACCAGGTACAACACTAAAGCCACCGGACATGAATTCAAAGAAGGTGACAAGGTATGGTTCTGGAACCCGATTCGACGAAAGGGACTCTCTCCGAAGCTGCAGTCTTCCTGGGAAGGCCCTTATACAGTCCTGAAAAGACTGAATGACGTCGTGGTTCGAATAAGGAAGTCACCGAACTCAAAACCAAGAGTAGTACATTACGACCGGCTAGCCCCTTATTATGGTAGCTCGTCAAACACTTAGTTGAAACCATGGTTTCCTCATTTATGTAAATATGACCTGTATATTTGTAAATAGTGTTCTTTATGTTAATTCTTTTTCAATGATTATGTCTGTAATTTTGTGTGTATGGTATTGTTACTTTTGAGTGTCTTCTGCTCGGGGTCTGTACTGCCCGGGACGTGCAGTCCTTGAGGAGGGGGCAATGTTACAAGCTGGCGAACGGCACGAAAACTCGCCAAAATGTCGATGTTTGGCGAGGAGCCTCACGCCAGCTTGATTGGTTTGGAAAAAGGAATAGTCTAGTAGCCGCTGGATTGCGCGCGTTGCTTTGAGAATTTTCACGAGTTTCGGTGCACGCGCTTCTTCGGCTATATAAGGGACGAGTAGCCAGAGTAACGTTGTATTATTGACCTTGCTGCGATTTACTGTTGCTGTGCTATACGATAGCTGTTTTACAGACTGTGTTTATTGTGCGTAAGACTTGCATTTACGTTGTAAGTGACTGTTGACTGCTGGATTGTATTTATCTGAAATTTTTACTCTATCAATTATCCTGTAAATAATTGTAAATAGCTGTAAATAAATTTATTTGTGCTGTCCTCAGGTGAAGTTCATTCAATCCGAACCCGCTACGCTGAAAGCGAAACAATATTGAATAATTTGAATATTGAATTGTAAATTACCATGCAGAATTTTATTAATGAACATTCCTCATTAAGAAACAAGTAACATATTTATTGATAAAAAATTTTTATATAGACGTAGAAGTTAAGAAATTCAATAATACATTTTCAAATAAAAACCCCTTTAATCTTATAATGTTCCTTTATATGAAAATATGCCGTGTACTTTTCATTTTCGTCATAAATTACGATCAATTAATGTATAACTTATTTTAAAGAATCTTGGAATATTGTTTTTTTAAAAATTATTATTATGGACTAATTTCAAAAAGTCATATTTTTATTTTTTGTAACAAAATTATAATTATATTCAGATAACATTTTTGAAAATTTGACGTTGACAAAAATACGTTCAATATATTTTTCTGGCGATGGAAAATTTTCAGTGGTCTAAAAATTGCCCGAAATAGCCTAATTCTGTATTTCACAGTCAAGTATTCTATTTATCGCGTTTTCGTCTAAAGATCCAAGCAAAAGTTAAACAACCAGGTTTTTCGATTGGTTTTCAATGAAAGCCCTGTTCCCCGCGGTAATGAATTCATTAGTTAATTATGCGCTGAAGGAACTCATTAATTTGGTGCCGGGTTCTTGAGAAAATAGAACGTTTTGATTTCCTCGGTTCTTCTTTAGCTTAAATTAATAGCATGAAAGCTTTTTTGGAAAGAAAAAAAAGGTGCGAATTTATTTCATTGTGGAAACAAGCAAAAAAAAATTACAGCATTTTAATTGAATTTGGTGTGACAGAGATTAAAAAGAATCTCCGAAATTGGAAATGAGACGAAATCATTTTACAGTGTGAAGCATATTTTAAGGAATAAGATAAATTTAAATCATTTTTGAAATGAATAAAATATTCAACGCATTCGTAAAGAAAAATAACTTCTAAAGTTCTCGACTAAAATTTCAATAACATAAATTTTCCTTTGCGGATTTATTGAGCATATTTTTGAAAGCAACTTAAAACGTAGCATTTCAAAAATTTAAAAAGAGGCTTCAATAAATGAAAAATTATAAATGCATAGAGGAGAGCGATTAAATCTATGAAGTTTCTATTTTTCGTTGATTTGGAAAATAGTTTTAATGTACTAATCTAACCATTACGAACAAAAACTCATTGCAACTAAATATTTATATCATAACTAATTAATAAATTTACAAAGATTTGTAATAACAGCAAATTTTTAGTGATAATTGAAGATAAATTGTTCAATGTCAATATTTGTTCCCTAATTCCCTCCCATTTAACATGTTGCCGCAAACAAGCGATATAGCCGTCCATTTTTAATTAGAAATACCTACACACAGGAATTAAAATAATACAGATACGTGTTAAGTGACATTGATTGTAAGATATTGTTTTGAAATGAATATTAAACTTATCTAAATGAAATAAAAACAAAAAATAAAATTGTGTGATCAGAAGTACAAGGTTCAGATTGAGTGAATTAAAAAATTACATCGATTTAATATTTATGAAATCCATTACAAATTTCAAAAATTAATCACACTACCAAAAGTGAACACTCAATTTAGAACGTACTTTTTTCTGATGATATTTTCCTACCTAAAATACCTTTTGGTTTCAGATATTTCTATAAAAAGGCGTCAACCGTAAGATAACAAAAGGACTGAATTCTCAGAATAGAAATTTTCGCTTTAGGAAGAAATGTATCCAGAAATTTCTTTTTTTTATCTTATCAACATAAAGAAAACAGGCAATAAAATTCAAAAGAAACAATAAAATATACTTTTATTGTATTTTTATGTTACTATTTCATATTTTTCAAATATTTTTCGTAAAGTATATTTATAATTTTATTTCTCTTTACAGTCAGGTCAGATTGAAGCACATCTGATTATAATATTGAAAATAATAATGATAATTTAGTATATTTTTAGTGATTTTTTTTCCTGTTAGCATTTTTTGAAAAAGCAACAATTGTTATCCAGAACCCCAGTTTTAATTTTTAAACATACTTTTTTGAAAGATTGTATGAAAAAAGATAACCTCTATATCCTCACTGAACAAAACAAAGCTTTATTAAACAAATAATATTGTATAAAGGTTTACCTAAGCTGATTGATGAAATTGCATCACGATGCCTGTCTCAAGATTAAATAATTTTTTGAAAGATAATATTATCTTATGACACAAATTTAAGTTTAGAATAATCACATTTTTTCGTACGTTTTTCAATGAGAATGTTTTATAAAAAGTAAGGAAATTTTAATAAAATAATCGTTTACTTGAATTATATTATGTAATTTCTGTAATGATTCAAAATCAAAATTCTAATTTTACTCAAATTTACAACAAAAAACTCGCCTGCCTAATTATTTAAAGTTTAGTTTTAATACAATTTTATTTTATTCACACCGGATACATTTTATAGCAATTCCTTGCTTGATTCTGTTTTCTTTATATATGGTCTTTTCTGTAACCTAACAATGTAATTTTTGAATCCCTACAACTGTACACAGTCCAGAAATTTGTTTCACGAGTTTGTTTTCAAGCTTAACTTATTAGCAAACGATTGTATTCAAAAAATGACAACTGTCAAAACATATGCTGGTAAAGAGTCAATGTCAAGTACTCTAAATTGTACAAACTGTTTTCTATCATATTTTTAAAAACTCGATAATTAAAAAGATCTAAAACTATGGATGGTTTTAATACGATGATTTATTTTATTTTAATTAATTTTATTAAATTAAGTTTTAATAATATAAAAATTTAATTTTTCTTCTATACAAACATAGTTTATTTATGAAATAAGATTCAACTCAATAATATTTTCATTTTAAAAATATGGCACTTTTTTTCCATTCGAAATAATACTTGGCAAATTCTCAATGCAATAGGATTTATTCATCTGATTTGATTGAATGATAATAGAGGAGGTTGAAGATAAAACAAAAAAAAATCTGAATGAATTTCTGATCACCAAAGATGCAAAATATAATTAAGGGAATACATTTCATGAAGGTTACACTTATGAGCAAAAATTCAAATACGAGAACCGTTGAAGAAAACGGTTCAGAAAGAAAGAAAAGGCTTTTTTCAAGCGAAAAAAGAAATAGATAAAAGTAGGAAGTTTTTCGTTCATTTTACTTTTCTATATAGTCACCATGGTTACGGAAATATTTGGGATATCAGCTACTTAAAGACTGCTAATTTAACCCTTAGGAGCCACTTGAATACACCATGTTTCGTCATCTGTAGCGATGTTGACCAGGAAAAATACAGACAGACAAAAAGAGACAAACCTATTTGTGTGACTTTATTGATGTTTGAGAACTGTCATGCATCCACAGCGGAGGATAATGTTAAGAGATGCTTAAATGAGAAGTAATTAGACATATACTTTAGCTGTAGGATATTATCACGTCAGAACATGATGGTGTTTTTGGGATGAGGTTTTTGGCGTCAACAAAAGTCCGTAGGCGAAAGATAAAAATTTTATTATCTGCACGAGTATCTTTAAAAATCAGCTTTTAATAGCGTGTTGCCACTGCATTAACAAAAGCTAAGATTATAAAAAATAAGTTAATTATTATGGCAAATAAAACCTAGAAAAATGTCAGCTTGAGCACGTGATTATATGAAATGTAATGAATAGGAAATGTGATATGTTTTAAACAATAAAATAGAGAAAAAGTTTTTTTATGATCGTTTGCAATACTAAAGTGACTCATTGAACGAAACAACGAAAATGAACAAAAATATAATTGAACTTGCACGAGCACGTGGTGCTTGGCCGTTCAAGAAATGATGTTCTGATACGATACATTGAAATACGCATAGCAGATCTCATTTTAATCTTTTTACAGCCTATATAATTTGTATCACATTTGGCAGAAAAGCCTACAAAACGAAAAAGTGAATAAAATATACCGCATTTGCAATTTTTTTTTTTGGGGGGGGGGGCTTTCTAATGTCTTAGATGACGGACCCTGACGGCCTTTACGTTACATTTAGCAATACAAGAAATAAGATGGTAATTGAATTAGATGTTATATTTTGCCGACTCTTTTTGATTAATAAACTAAGATATGCATGCCTCAGTTTTTTTTAGATTTTACATTCTCATTATAATTATGCAAAATGGAGTGCGATTTTCTTTTTTTCCCTGCCAATTACACCGTATTAAAAATTATATAATTCCCAATACTTCTGAATGTTTAATGCACTCTGGATAATACGCCTTATTATAAAATTTTTTATAGAAGTTGTTCACAGAATATTCATTTATAATACATTGAGAAAAACCAATGCACACAAATACGAAATTATTATTATTTTTTTTGGAAATATTGGTTTACAATAGCTCTGAAGGCGAACAGTATCTAACAATAAAGTGTTCTTAAAAATTAAAATAAGACAGAGCAAATTCTATATTTTACTGCTTTTGAATAAAATATAGTCATTAAAAAAATCTAAATATGCACATATATATAATTACCTATTAATTAGATTATTTTTTACGATGACATTTCACATATCTTACTATGACATTTATAAATGAAATAATTTAAATGCTTACAAAATATTAAATCTAAAAAGTTTTTTTCTGTCCATTTTAAAAAAGCCATCGCATCCGCTTATATTTTTCACAGTTTATATGGTTCCTGTACGCGAGCTCTGAAGATATTTTAATGTCGATTGTTCGGTTACAGTCCTTATTGAAAAATTCTTTTAGGTTTTCAGGTTAATGATCGTATGGTCAGATCATAGCCTAATGCCTAATTAAAAAAAAATTTTAGTGCAAAGATTTTTTTACTGGGACATTCTACTTGAACATATTCTAAATGAAATCCACATTTGTTTAATTTACAGAATATTATTTTAAAAATAGCCTGTTTCATATTGCCAGATTTGAGTGCTTGCAATTCATTAAGGGCTAGTTCATGTTTTTGCCAGACTCAACAATTTCCTTCTATCTATAAAGAATGAAACCTGCGATCGTAAAATAGGGGAGAGGGGATTGCAATAGAGACCTTTGTCTGATTGAAAGAGGATGTTCGTTTCAGACACTCCTTTCGATTATAAAATAGAGAGTGAGAATGAGACGTCCTTGACCGTATCTAGAGAGAGGGGTTGACAATGTTCTGTTAATTTCTGTTTATTCCACAGAGTTGAAATAGTAAGTGAATTCATAGTTTATATATCAACTGTAGGATTTATTCCCGTTCTCTGTTTGCACTCATTTATTAAACTACTAGTTTACGCATCCTACGTTGCTCGCAATCAAAATACTTTGTTAGTGAAAGTTTAAAAAAAATTCTTTATAAAATATTTAAATGTATGTTTTACTTTGCATACTCTAAGAGTCTCATGTCTTTAATTAAAATAAAAACCCCAGGTGAACCAGATTATTTTTAAAGTATACCGATAAAATTCCTTAATTCACAATCATCCACATTTACTTAATCGTTTCTTAAATTTGAAAAAAAAGGTGAGATTCGGAGTAAAATTACTGGGAAAGGAATTTTCACCATTGAAAAGGAAACAGTTTGAATTTTAAGATAATATAAAAACATTTCTTGTTGAATGATTTCCATCGTCGATATTGGACAAAAAGGATGAAATTACGGTATATACTAATGAATTGAATATTTAATTCCATACATTGAAAAGTTAATAGTATTTTCTCTTTTTTTTCAAATAATATGTATTCAAGGTTTGGTTTATTTCGGCCCAATTCATTCGATTTATAACAGACGCATTTACTGCATTTATATATATATATATAAATATATATAAAAAAATATAATCGAGTATAATACTGATAATTTTTTCTGCCGAATTATTCAATGCATTTGTAAATAAACTGTCATAATATAACGCCATCCTGTTATCCGGTTTTCAATACGCACAACTTTTAAGCTTTCTCTCAGATACTTTTTCTGTTTAAACGAAAGGTTATATTTCAGACATCTGCTTTAAAATAATTTACCAAAAAAAAAAGGTTTATTCAATAGGTATGGAAAAAAACTTTAAAAAAAACCGCCATCCTGTGTTCCGGGTTTCAATCCGCATTTCTATTTCTTATAGACA
>JAOUZG010028934.1:175283-188640 GCA_026289955.1 Argiope argentata | reverse complement strand
ATACTTTTTCTAATTTCACGAACGCTTCCATTTCAGACCTAAGCTTTGAAATAATTTACCAAATAAAGTTTTATTCAACTTGGTTGTAAATAAACTTTAAAAAAACCGTCATCCTGTGTTCCGGGTTTCAATCCGCATTTCTATTTCTTATAGACATTTATTCAGTTACATTTTCGAATTGAACGAATGCTTATTTTATTCAATACACTTTTAATAAACTGTTATAACATTAAATCATCCTGTACTCCGGTTTTCAATACGCACAACTTTTGACTTTTTTTCAGATACTTTTTCTAATCGAAAGAAAGGTTATATCTCAGATTTCGGATCATTAAGTTGCAACTACTTAAATTTGCCTGCGGCCTATGAATGCTGTGATCGCCTAATTTATTTAAAGGAAGAGTTTAATCTACAAATGGGATTTCTGAAACTGAGAGAGCTCTTGCTACTTATATATTGAACCATCTAGATATAAATTTAATTTGTATTTGAAACCTAGAAAAAAAGCTTTCAAAAATACAATCTCCACCCTTTTAACATGAGGTAAAATTATTAAAGATCTACTAAACCAATTCAAATTCGTGTATATCTTATTCAACTATTCATCAGTTTCTCTTTGTCGCTCATATACTTACTGGAAGGATTTGAAATTTTCTAAAACAAATAATGATGAGAAATGTATCAGTTAAAAGATATATATTAAGTTTCAAATTACGATAAATTTTTGAGTTGCTTCTCTAAACTGTTAGTTTGGTGTAGAAACAGAAAGTTTGAACACAAGAAAATGAGAACTGCGTGAAATATAAAGGGTTAGTGTAAATAAAAAGTTTTTATCAATAAATTCATTGAGTTTCATATACTTCCACAACCATGGATTAATCCATAAAATGTTTTTAAAACATATTAGGTAATATCTATTATTGTATCAGTACTTTAACCGCGTAAATCATTTAATTGTAAACTTAAAAAATACCTTGAAGTTCGAGTCCCCGTTGTACCTTTATAGAAGAAATATAGTAAACATTTTATGAAATTCAGATAATGTTTTGAGGTAGTAACACATGTTACAAAGAAGAAAAGGGCTGGATTATGAAATATTATCTGCTGTAGATTGCCTATTAAGTATCCCTTGCTTAGCGAGCAGATAAAGTCTAATTTATTTCAAAAGGCATTTAACATTTTCTATCAAATTTTATTCCCTCTTCCGGGAAAAGTTTCGACCAAGTGCATAAGGCGCTATAGGAACTGTCATAGGAAGTACTAGAAAACGATAGAATTAAAAGATTGATGGCAATTCAGTTGAATGTGGGGATTCTCTCAAAACAAGTAATATAAAAAATTTTTTTAACCAATTCTTACTTTGGATAGTAGGAAAACATTTAGGATTAGTTAGGAAACATTTAATTTTAGTTACTTTTTATTAAATAATTTCAATTGTTGTTCCCGTGTTTCATTTTACAACGGAAGGAATGGTGCAGTAGCTTCTGAGGGTATGGACCCCCTAGCACCCGAATAACGATCGCCTTTGACTCAGTACCCTCAGTGGTATAACTCCCGACATGGAGAACTTTGGGACCAGGTTTGAACTCGCAGCATAAAGAAAGCGAATCCAACGCCCTACCAACCAGGCTATCCCGACCTAACAATTACAACTATTATAAAGGAGAGAAAATTAGTTTTCAATTGATTAATAAAAAATGAATGAATTAATATTTGAAAAAACAGTATTGACATCAAATGCCATCTACTACAATTTTTTAAAAATCTACTTGAACTTGATTGGATGAATAGAAAGTATTTTATGAACGATTGAAAATTTGAACAAAATATGTGTATAGATAGGGAGAGTGTGAGCTAATAGTAGGAATTGAACAATACGAGCAAGAAGCCGTTTCATATAAATAAGTAATCGTGGTAGAAGTTACGAAGAGAAGTTTTACTCTTTACACTATGATTGATTCTCCCCTGTGTTTCTGTGTTAGTGTCAGCTTTCGGTATACGAAATGAATTTAGTGTAGCCCTTCAAATTGTGTCCAAGATTTCATATAAACAGTAAAACAAATTTGATAAAAATACAAACTATTTATAAATAAAATATAGTATTACTTTAATCGATTTATTGAAATGATATTGGGGTAAACTTAGCGAAATTACTTTGAAACAAGAAAAAAAAAACTATACACATTTTTAAATCTTCGATCAAATGTAAACATAATAAATAATCATAAACAAAAAATAATTTCAGCAGTCGGATGAAAAAAAAAAGATGAAGAGGATTACCTGCTGTTCTTTCTCGTATTCAAGCTTGATTCTAGATTCTATAAAAAACCTAGTTCCAGCGAATGTTTTATCATGAGAGGCATCGGTCATTCGACGGTGAAAATAGCCAATCAGCGTGCCACACGTAAGAAATAGAGCACATGCTCCGACCTTTAGTGACAAAAAAAAAGTTATTAAAGAAAATTTACTAAAAAGAAAATAGAAGAAATTTAATAGGTTGAAATATTACCAATAAAAATGATGTATTTTTTATAAAATACAAAAACAAAATGAAATGAAATTTGCTATGCATATTTCAACGCATCATGTCTGAACATCATTTCTTGAACGGCCAAGCATCACGAGCTCGTGCAAGCTAAATTATATTTTTATCCATTTTAATTGTTTCATTGAATGAGTCAATTTAAATTGCAAACGATCCTAAAAACTTTGTCTTCCATTTATTGTTTTAAAATATATCCCATTTCCTACAATCACATGCTGAAAACGACGAGGTTTTATTAGCTGTAGTCATTAACTTTTTTTTTATCGGAGCTTTCGTAAATTTAAAGGCAACGCGTTATTAAAAGCTGATTTTTTTGAGATGCTTGTGCAGATAATAAAATTTTTATTTTTCACCTACGGATTTTTGTTGACGTCAGAAAACCTCATTCCCAAAGCAATATCATTTTCTGACCTGATAATAAATCATCTGTTAACTTGTTTTCGTTATTGAATATTCCAAAGTAAATGAAATGTCAATGTATACTAAGAAAATTTTCTTAAATATTTTGTTTAATTTTTCTCATTCAGAAGAACTTCAATGCTTGTTTTTCTACATCAAGATATTTATTGAACTTTAAATTTTCTTACTTCGAATTGCCATCCCCAAAAAATGATAAAATTCGAAGGTAATCTTTTGTTAAAAATAAAAGATTTTGTTCGAATAGACTTAGCATTTTTTAAAAATAATTTTTTTTGTTTTTTATATGATTTTTACTAACATAAGATTTTTCAAATTGAGCGAACAGGAATTATTTTCTTATTCAACTGATGTTTAGGAATTTCACAGTTAACAGTTTCGACCTCTTCGGAAAATGCGTAACTAAATTATGACGAAAAAATTTATCGTTCTCAATTATATTTATAAACATAGAGAATGCGTTATATAAAACTATTTTGTAATAAAATGACTTTTTTTTATTTCAGTTGCCACAATTCTTTATTTATTTAATCTAGCGTACATTTTTTAAAATAAAAATGTAACGAAACATAAACAAGTAATATAAAAAACATATTTTTAAAATCAATTCCTACTTTGGATATTAGGAAATTTTTTATTTTAGTTACTTTAAATTAAAAAATTACAATTTCTGCTCTTGTATTCTGCTTTACAATGAATACCCCGAATAACGATCACCTTTGACTCAGTATCCCCAGTGGTATAAATCTCGGCTTGGAGAACTTTGTGAGCACGCAGCGCAAGGAGTGCGAATCCAGCGCAATACCAGCCAGGCTTTGCCAATCTAACAATTGACACTATTATAAAGAACTACTATAAAGGTGGGAAAATTAATTTTTAATTAATTAATAAAAAACTCAATGAATTAATATTTGAAAAAAAACTATATTAACAATTGTCATTGACAAATTAAAATAATTTACTTAAACTTGATTGGATGAATAAAATTTTTTTATTAACAATTGAAAAGTTAAACAAAATTATATATATATAGTGAACTAATGTAGGATTAATTGAAAGAGATGGATGACTAATATAATACAAGCGACACATTTTGCACTTTTCATTTGGGTAACCCTCATAATTGGATAATGGATACCAAAATGTACAATGATAAAATATCTCATGTATTCCAAAAATTTTTATTTTTGAATTTAAATGCCATCCAGTTGTTGATATGGATGTACAATCATTTGTTTCAAAATTTTCAACTGAAATTAGATTTGGAGATAGTATACTAACCAAATTACTTTCTATATCATTGTAGTATTGGAATACAGTTCCTCTTCTTCTTTTTCCAAAAAAGAAACCGAAAACAGTGGCCTTTCAGAGGAAACAATTTTCCATAACGATACCAAGTCCTCCGCAATACAAAACAAAAAGTTTCATATCTGCTTTCTTACATATTATATCACAGAAATGGTGCTCATTTTGAGCATATTCTTTTAATGCTATGTTAATTAAATATCCATATCACGAATAGATATTTATTTTTGAGAATATAGCAATCACGTGATGTTTACAAGCTTTTTCTTGTGTTTTATGTGTGCCGTTAGATCTGAATAAACTTATCTAATAATTTGTTTATCTCAGTAACCAAACGACTCTACAGCAATGAAATGCGTCTGAGAATTTTCTAAATCGGCATTTTTATTTATAAGGCTGTCATTCTTTCCGAGTTTCAGATATCAGTTTTATTTTATAAGAATGTCTAAACCAAAGGCTGGCATCTAAATGACTGTCATCTCTCTGAGTCGAAAACGAAGTAGAATTGCCTTAGTCCAACAAAATCGTTTGAGAGAGGTATTATGCACTTAGCTTCCATTTACTTCTGTCCAATCAGGGTAAACAAGTTATTCTGTGAGCAGAAATTTAAATAAGCAGCAAACAAAAAGAATAAATTCTTGCAAATTATTTTGGCTATATTAAGATATCTTTTTGGTAAATTCCAAAAAAATTAATTAGTAATAAAAACAAATGTTAATCTAAGATCAGAATTTATTTAACAATATAATACGTCATTCGAAAAATTGACCTGAATTTTATATATGTACGGAAAACTGCGCAACGCAATTTTGTAACTGCAAGTTGTTAAACTTGCTTAATATTAGAAGATGCAGTTTAATGTCTTCGCATTTTGTCATCAGTTGAAGCAAAACATAAGAAATTTTACAATGAAAGCAAATATGTCGGAAAATTTAGGTAAACTAATAAACTATTGAATACTAGGGAGAGTGAAATTCCAAGAAATTTCAGTGAATTTGAAGTATTATTATTACTAAGAATTTATAATGTTGATTTCCAACAGTGTTAGTTCCATTATAGAAAAGACCGTTTTCCGATGAGCTATATTGCATACTGATCGAATGTCGGATCAGTAGCCGCCATGCTTGACGACAATCGAACGACTTGGATGATAGAAGAATTTTCAAGAATTTTGGTGGTGAAAGCAATAAGAACTGACAAGTTAAAAAATTTCTCTGAAATAATTACACTTTCGAATTTTTGCGTAAAAATTTTGAAAGGAAAAAAACACTTACAAAACTAAAATTTACCAGTTAAATAACATTAAGAAAAGGGAAAAGAGCATTTTTAGCTAAAAAAGACGTATAAAATAAAAATCCTTTATTTTAAAGTTTTATAACATCATTGGTTTAAAATTTTGAAGTTTCTTTAACAATATATAACCTAGTTTCTTTAAATGTTGAGGTTCGATTGATAAACAAAACGAAATTTCCATTTTTTTTTCTCCTGCGAAACATGCGAACAATCATGAAATACTTCCAAATCAATGAAGTCTTATTTCCTAATTCAGGATTTTGTACCACTCGATTTTACGGTGAAAACGATCCCAAATATATTTGCAAAGTACACTCATGTCTATAAATAAAGGATAATTCAAAGTCACTCGGAAAGGGAACTCTAAAATACACCCGTAAAAAGACTACAAATATCATCAAAAATCTGGGCAAATATCAGGAAGCCACCAGATAAAACCGATATTACGTCACAATGACGACAGTGTAAGGGAGCGATATATAAAGAATACATAAAAAAAGTTTCTAGCAAGCGCTTTATAAGTCTTTCAATGCAACAAACCCAAGTTATGACACAAAGAAAGCATTTGGATGATTTTTTTACGTGGTACAGTTATCGGCTGAAGGAGTGTGGGCGTTCTCAGCTGGATGCATCCGAGGAATCACCCAGAGTGTCGTCTCTAGATTTTGGAAACGATTCCAAGGTGATGGTGATGTGAGTAGACGTTACAACACAGGTCGCCCCCGAGTTACAACGTCGCATGAGAATCGGTGTTCGGCAGTAACTGCCAAAAGAAAAAGACGGAGTACAGCCTAATATCTGTCTCGTCAGATCTATTCAGCCAATGATACGACAGTTTCAAGGTAGACCGAGTACAGAGGCTTAGGGCAGATTGGTGTATGTGCTCGTAAGCCTGTCAGATGTGTTCCATTTGCTGAAACTCACTGTTGCTTACGGTTAGCCAGGAGTAGAGAACTTGCATTGAGGGCAGCGCAACAGTGGGCTTGTGTCATTTTAGACCAGAATTAGCTTACAGTCTGATTCCTGCCGGACATTGATCTGGAGAGCACCAGGCACCCGTTACCACCAAGAGAACATCATTGAAAAACACCGTTACGATGATGCAGGATTGCTCGTTTGAATCGAGGAATTATTCTGGATTCCGGATCTGACCCGTGCGCTCAAACTGGAACCATGACAAGCCATGCCTTAAAGCAATTTTGAATTAACTTTTTTCCCCGGACAGACGGGAATTTCTCAAAAAAGTGTTTTTCTGACTACAATCACCCCTCTCGATTTCGCATACGAGAAAGTTTTAAAAAGCATTTTTTTCTTCAGAATAATATTTAAAAATGAAGGTTTCTCTACACAAAGACCTTATTTATGTCATCTCAAACTGAAACCACTATTTTACTTTATGCTTCACTATTCTTTGGCATGAGCTAGTAAGAATACTATATTTTATTGCATAAATTGATTTAGATTCGAAAAAAATATGGATGAAATTTTACTGTTTTAGTCGCTTGAGCAAAAGTCGGATGTTACTTTTTCAAGTTTTTCCCCCGAAAAATGATCTTCTATTTCTAAGTGGGAAAAAAAGTAAAGGAAAATTATTATTATTATTTTCAATTTTTCTCAAATCACTCAAAACCCATAGAGTAAATACTCAATTAAAAAAAGACTGTCTTCTGAAATACTGTCCATTTAGACAAACTTAATCTATATATATATATAGATATATATATATTAAAATAGTGGTAAGTATATTGATGCATTAAAGCCAGAGCATTAATCTGTTTTGGAAGCAAGTTTGAAGTAAGAGCTCTAGCTAATTTCCTCTATTTAACTAACCACTTTTCTAAATTATGAAGTCCATATCAAAAAGGATAAATAAAGCATCTGAGAAGAAAACATTTGTTTAAAAGTTTTCGAATAAAAATTCAAAAGATATCACACTGGAGAAAATAAAACATACAATGTACAGAAGCAGATTGATATTTTCATATTGATTTGCCTATTTCCTTGAAGGAATGCGTTTCTTTGGCAGAGTGAGTTACTCATAGAGGACCGAGAAATGAAGCGTTTCCCATCTGAAAGCACTGAAATGAATCCCTGGTGAATGAATTAGAGCTAATGAATAAACAATTTTCCTAAAGAGCTTTCTTGATTTACGTTAAAGAATTCCTTTTTAAAACTTTTAAAGAAAATATTTGCAGAAGATTGAAATACACTCACAACATTGAAACTTGCTAGAAATTCTTTCATGTTTTGACAAGATCAGATTCTATTTTTGTTAGTAGACTATTACAAAAAATTTAAGGTAAAAATTATTTTTTTCATACATAAAAAGAATTTTTGTTTCAAAGTTCCACAGTATTTTTTTTATTTATCGAAGGAATTGAATTTCTATTTAAGATGAAGTTGTCAGTTTCGCTTTATTACCGTATGAAAAGAATTTCCATTTGTGGCAAGAGAGAATATAGAATTATAGCAATAATTTTTATAATTTAATATCTGTGTTATAAGGATCACTTATATTACAGATATTAGTATATTAATAATTAATCAATATTTAAATATATCAACGCCTGATAGTTGCTTTCAAACAAACGAAAAAAAATGAAATAATATCTATATCAGATCTCTCTCTCTATCTTCTATAAAATCTTCCTTAGAAGATAGAAAAAAAAGCCACTTTACTTTATTCTCTTATTTGATCTTTACTTTGAATTAGAGCAGAACTCGGGAGGGAGTTCTAAAGATGGAAAATGGGTAAAACCAGGATGAAACAATCGCAGGTTAAAAAAAGTGACAGCATCCAGTTTTACAGATGTTGAAATTCTGCCATTCTTTCTACAAAACAGTAAGATCAGGAGAATTATTATTCATCCTCTTAGTAAATTGGTTAGAATCACCAATCCCCCCCACCCTCGAATTTTTTAATCATAATTCTTACTTTCTCATACATAAAGTATACGACAAAGTACTGTAATCGTCGAAAAATTCGAAACTGACGGATTTCCACATTTAGACATCAACTGACTTCAAAAAACAGCATTTCTGTAAAATGTCCATCTGTCCGTTTGCCTCCCTCTGATGAAGATAACTCAAAAATGCTTTGCTCAAGACAAATGGAATTAGGTATATTATGTTTGCAATAAATTTGTTTTTGAGCGAACTCCATTCCCATGATGTCTTTGTCTAGCTCTAGTATAAATTAATAGGATAAATACAAAACGAAGAGAAATGGATGGAAAAAATTCGGTGCCCAGCTTTCACATCTATAGATTCAAACCTATCAAACTTTGTCTTTCAAAAACATATAAGCTCAATAACTCAAAAAAAAAAACAATGACTTAAATACACCAAATTTGGTATGTAAATTTTTTACTGCAAGAATAGTTATGTATCAAGTTTTTGGTTCAATCGGTTTGGGAAAATGTATCCAAAACACAAATTCGATTTTTAGTTACTACATATTAACCATGTAAAAACTATTTGTTAGAAAAAAGAAGAAAAATTTGTGATATTTCTTATAGAGATTAGAACAGTATTTCCACTTTGAATTATAATATTATGTATTATTATTATGTCAGAACATGATGTTGTTTTTAGGATGAAGTTTTTTGGCGTCAACAAAAATCCGTTGTCGAAAAATTGAAATTTTTACCTGCATGAGCATCTCAAAAAGTCAACTTTTAATAACGCGTTGCCATCGCATTTACAAAAGCTCCTATAACAAAAATAAATTAATGACCACAGCAAATTGAAACCTAGAAAAATGCCATTTTGAGCATATGAAATGAAATAAATAGGAAATGCAAAATATTTTTTTAGACAATCAATGCAAGACAAAGTTTTTTTTGGATCGTCTGCAATACTAAAGTGACTCATTCAATGAAACAATTAAAATGAATAAAAATATAATTTAACTCGCACGACCACGCGGTGCTTGGCCGTTCAAGAAATGGTGTTCTGACTTGATACTTTGAAAAATGCGCAGCAGATTTCATTTTAATCTTTGTATTACTATTAGTTTCATTATCTTTTTGAAGTTGAAAGTTATACCATTGAAGAAAAAATGTAAAAACACATATAATTATATTTTTTAGATCTTCACCTGGAAATAATAAAATTAATTTTATTACACAAAGTTTTAAATGATTTAATAAATCTACATCAAGAAAAAACACGCTGTTTAAATTAAATTATTTTATTGGTAAAAACAGTCGATATTCGATAACTTTATTTCCATCATGTTCATCCGAATCCTAACGCATCTCTTGAAAGTTTGCAACCGAAACAAGTAAAAGGAAACAATTTAGAACTTGAATAGGGGGATTATCTCGGAATGATTACACTCTCGAAAATAGTAATCTCTTGAGAGTAGTCGATTAAAAAACGAAAAACCAAAGAATTGAAATGAGCGTGTTGTTTCCCGCTTTTAAATATGAAAATATTGATACCGATTGGAATGCCTTTTCCCGATAACATGACAGTTGGATGGATGACAATTAATTTTAATTTTTACTAGACTCCAAATGCAGAAATAAAAGGAAAATTTGAATTTAGCAAATATTTAGAGAAAAAAAAATCCTTAATCAAAGAAATGTTCACAAGCATCGTTTTTCAAAAACTGGAAATTAGACGAGTTAAGAATTCAGAACCCCCCCTATAAAAGTAGATTTTGAAACGGTACCAGCAGGGATGAGAGAAATCAAATTTTCCTTTGAAAAACGGAGGCTCCGCAGAAGCGGCTGATCAAAAATGTTTACAAGTGACATCAAATATGCATTTTTCCTTTCAATCAGCAGAGTAGATTATCGTACTGAATTTAAGATATTTGGGAAGCTTATTGCTTTTAAAAGAATATCAATTCCACTTACCAGGACAAACTAAACATGTTAAAACCAACCATCAGTAAAATTTCATAACACAGTATTTAATGAAATCGAAGTCCGGATTTATGCCTTTAATTTTTCATTGCGTAATAAAAGAACTATATACGATACGAAATTGTTTCCCTCACTTGTTTCGCCAGATTCTCCGTGTGCGTGTTGGCGAGCATCCCTTCCAGAGCCACCTGCGAGAGTCCGGTGAGAACGGCGATGACGCAGGCGACAAGCAGGGGCAACGACAGCATCGTGTGGGACACAAACACCGCCAAGTAAACGAAGAGAGCATTGTCGGTGGAGCGTCGCTGTGTCCGACTGTACGAGCACACGACCACCACGGCAAGCAGGCAGAGCCATACCGCTGCAGAAACCAACCAGGAGCAATGGGCAAAGGATCGCTCCAGAGGCAACAGGATCAAGAATAGCACCACAAGGATGCCCACGACAGAAGAAATAGTGAAGATGCGGACGTGGTCTTCCCAAATGTCCTGTAACGAGAATAGAACTTCAAATAAAATAAATGAAAACATAATGTTCAAAGAGTCATAGAGAACAGTCCTGTAGTGAGAATAAAGATTGAAATGCAATAAGGAAATATAAAGCATTTAACAGCTGCTTAGAAAGATTTGAATACAGAGAAAACCTCCTAATAATATATATTTAGATTATATATTTGACCTAAACCTAAAAATACAAATAGGTTTAGTAAAATTAAATACAAATAAAATAAAAATAAAAATAGGTTTAGTAAAATTTAGTAATATATACTAAACCTAAAAATATATATTTAGATTATATATTTGGAGTATCACACACGTGTAGTGTGAGTAGGGCAATATTCGTCATTCCGGTTACAAATCATACATTGTTCGAGTGGGTTAAAGCGTTATCAATGAGTCTGGTAATGTACAATGAGTCACAGTAAGAAATATTTTATAGATAGATCTTATATAAAACTTTTCTGTTAGCATCACAACACACAGCGTGTCTTCTGCTTTGGAACTAACCTACTAGATACTGCTAGTGATACGCAGCTTTTCAGCTTTGAAGTAAACTGTCATTGCAGCATTTTCTTTTCCTTCGAGCATTGCATCCCGTTTTCTTAATTGGAGCAACATGCTTCTGGAATATCTTGATCCAGATCGGTTAAAGAAGAGAGTGCCGAAAATTTTTTTTAATTACAGCCTTGTATGCGTAGAGAGAAACAACTGGCTCTCATCCAGGTTCATATTATTTACAAAATTCATGCAACAGTTGAAAGTTTAGTCATGAAAGATTCCTCTATCAAATCGGAGACGAGACACCAAAAAGACACTAACAGATTGCTAGCTCTAACGGCTCTACCAGAGGCTGCCACAGAAATCATTACTGCCTTATTTTATTTTAAATCTTTTCATTGGGGAACTAAATATATTAAAAAATATATACAATGAAACGTTCCTCTTTTTTAAAAATTAATATTTTACTCAATTAAAATCACATATTTGTATTTTAGACTAGGAAAATCAATTTGGTTCACAAATAAAAGTATAGATCTGAAGCCATCTTAATTTCGTTATAAAACTCAATTCTATACAGCGACCTTTGCTAATTTAAAACCATGATTGATTGCCTGAGAATGAGAGCAAGAATCTGAATTTGACTAAATTATGTAATTACTAATCACGTGAAAGCCACTTCTGGGCTTGATTAAGACAACTAATCATCTTTGAGAGAACTCCATGGTTGAGTAACGGCAGTTGCGTTGAATCAGAAGTTGAGTTGTGTTTGTTAATAAAGCATTCACTTTGATCTATTTGATTTGCTGCTCACTCAGGTTAAAAAAAGGATACTCCAAGCTGTGTCAGAGAGTGCATTATTACAAGCATACAGCTGACGTAATCTTAATAGGTACAAAGAAGAAGAAAATAATGAATAAAATATGAATGATATTTCAGTTCCTGTACTGATTTCTCGGGTGTGTTTTCAATCGGGCGAATTTCTTCGGTTGCGATGCATTTGGAGCCCTCAAATGGCGGAAGATTTGTCATTGTTGGACAGCCTTCGGGCATGTATTAGAATTTTATAACGCCAATTGAAAAGATCAGACGTTTGTCATTTAACAACGATGATTTCTTAATTAAAGTGTTTAAAATTATTCTGAAAGCTTCTGAATGTATTAATTCCCATTTCGAAATTAAAAAGAGGATAATAAATCATAAAATGAAGATAAAAAGCTAAATAATAAAATTGAAATTACTTAGTATAATTATTCAGTAATTTTGTTTCTGCATTGATCATGCGGAATGCCTTTTTTTCAATATTTCATATAGAGTGAGATTTTATCAGTCTGTAATTTTGAATTGAAATAACATTGAAGATTGTACTACAATTTATTTCAAAGCAAAATATTGGGGAAATGAATTAATTGGTTAATAATTTTAAAATGAGAATCTTCAGTAGCAGCGCAATACTTCAATCTTGTCAAAAAAATTCAGATTCCAGTGTTTCTGATATTTATCCCAGGAAATAAGTCGGCAGTAACATTTTTGTACTAATGATTCTAAACAAAGAAACCGAATGCTTAAATAATTGGTGAATGCGACATCTATGCATTCAAACCAGAATAAGAATTTATTCACGGATAAGTGGTAACTGGCACTGCAAATTGACTGTTAGTATTTTAGAAAGCTCTTTAAGTGCTGAAGATCGCTTTAACAGAAACAATATCATATTTTTTACCAAAAAAATACTTCTTCGATTAGGTTCATTTATTAAAATAACCGATCTGCTGAGGATTGTACAAAATTCAAAGCTAGCCTTACATTTTAGTGGGGGGGGAATTGGGAATACATTTATTATTTTTGAATCAATTTGATTATCTTATATTTGATTTGATAAAATAATTAACGATTTATTATATATATATATATATATATCCCAC
>JAOUZG010028934.1:164297-174883 GCA_026289955.1 Argiope argentata | reverse complement strand
GTATCTTAAAAAATGGAACAATCTTTTATTTTTCTAAATATTGCGTTACTGCATTTATGCAAAACATATACATCCAATAAAAAATGTTTCATCGATTCATTTGAGCCACTGCTAAAAATACTTTGGTTTTTTAGAAGTTGATAGAGAATTTTTTTTTAAATTAAATTTTTATATATACACCAAAATGTAAAAGTGAATTTATTGAAATATTTCTCTTGCATTTCCTGTATGAACAAAAAAGTGACAAGTTTCACATTTCTTCTTATAAAATTTACAGCGTTTCCTGTTTTTTTTTTTAATTTAGAAAAATGAATCACAAATCGGAATGGAAACTTTTATATTGGATATACAGATTTATTCAATTTTAAAAAATCATATGTAGAATCTTATCTAGTGGTACATCATAAAATCATCGAGACTGAAAAGAAATTTGCTAATTGCCAGAATGTAGTTCACTTTCACCAGTCGAGAATCGCAATAACAACTTCTATTTAAATAAAAACTTCTTTTTATATTAATAAAAAGGAAGTAAACTTGAAAAACTGAATATATAAGACATCTCAGAGAAATACTAAAATGCATATCTACGTGTGTGTGTAATGGCATCTCTTAATCTAATATAAATCCTGTTAAAGTTCTTATTTTTATCTTAATTTGGCCCAAATATTTTTTATTCAGTTCTCAGTTTTTATTTCATTATTTTTCGCACATGCTCTGGAAAGATGCCAACTCCAACATTTCCTCACACTCCTAGTGAATAAATAAAAAATTCTTTGTGATTACAGCGCTCTTTTAAATTTAACTAAGGTTCTCTCTCCTAATTCAACACGTGTCCAAGATATCCTTGTCCAAATCTCGTGGTGGAATTATTCAAATGAAAAAAATTCGGTCTTCTTTTGCTCTCTTGTCGCGAAGCAGACTGACGCATCCTTTCTGATCGTTAGTTTCTTGTGCAAATTATTCCTTTTCACATTTCCATCATCCAACTAGGAAGTATGTTACAGAACGTGCATAAGGCAAAGAATCCCCATTTTCTTAGATAAAAAGTGGCAATGATAAGTTGTTACACTTATTGCAAGAATTAATATTCTGGCTTATTTTTCGATCTACCCTCACGCTAGTTTACGAAAAATCATTCCACATTTTATTATTTCGAAATGTCCAGTACAGAGAATATTTCAATGTAGTTTTCGCGGAATCCTTGGAATGATTCAACAGTTGCATGGAGAATTACACGATCACTGTCTAGAATTTTACAATTAAGTCTATCTCAGATCCAATTTTCTTCTTCTTATAGATGCTATTGGGATAGACAAATGTTTTTAATTGCGATAAAAACTTAATCTTCAAAACAATCACTTTTGGATCTCTAATAACAACGAAAGTCTCTCTGAATGTTGGTCAAAGGCATTAAAAAGTTTAATCAATGAATTTACACTTTCAATACTTCAGCAAATTTTATCGATAAATGCATTAAATTTGTGTTTTTACAGATTGAAGCAGAAAATATAATTTAATATTTGATATTTTTTGACAGAGGGCAGTATAAAAAGCTAATGTATCTAACTTTTTTCTATTTCTTCCTACAGAAGCCAAAGTATACATTTGTTTACCTTATTTTATAATTAGCAGCAATAATTAAAGAAATAAACGATTGTTCTATTTTTGGGAGGATAAATTATAAATATATATATAAACATATATACAAACTTTGATGCTATTATACTGCAATATAATACAAATATAATAAAACTTAAATAGATAAAAACAAAATAAACTTTCACAACAGTTTACTGCGGATTTAATTATAAGTATTAATTTTTAAATTATTTCTTAAGTTGCTGGCATTCAATTTGTATTTAACTAATCTCTTGCATTTTGTCAAAATCAACTATTTTTACAAGATTCCTCAACGCTGATACGTTTAATAAAAAACAGAGAAATAAAGAATCAATTTAAATGATAAGTGAACAGGTTTTAATAAGCAAAATCTACGCCCAAACTACCTATTTTTAATTGAATTTTTTTTATCTTTCACTAATTAGTGATTCATTTTAGTATTTTGTTCCAATTTTGGTTTAGGAAGAAAAAACATTTCCGGGGGAAAATGGAAGAGTGAAAACTTTTTTCACCTGACAAGATATAAGGAATTGAAAAAATGTAACAAGCGGTGCATCACAAAGAACTATCACGTAAAGAGGTGATACAGTTTCGCGTCTGTCACATTCCTTCGAAAGAAAGCCAAAACTGGCAAGCGCAATGGAAGTAGAGGGGTAAAAAAAAAAGGAAATTCTCCAAATTATTCTACTTTGGGAGGCCCTTCTCCACGTAATGCAATTACCATCTCTTTGTAAAGAGGCGCAATGGAGAGTCCCTGCCTTCATTAGAGGTCCTTGAAAGGGCAATAACTGAATCTCCGTCGTAACACTAAGTAATTTCTGCTTTTAAAAGCAATTTTTCCTCAAACGGGGCATTGTTCTTTTAGAAAGAAAAAGAGCGATGGAACCATCCCCCCCCCTCCGAACGGAAGAAGGTACTAGAACTAATTTAAAAGATATTAAAGTACCTTTCTTTTTGTTGAAGCAGGAACCTTGTAACCTGGTTAGGTGCGCGCATACTCACTTTTAAATGGGATGATTAGGGTATGCAGATGATTTTTTCCCTTTATCAATACTTCTAGTCATAAAATGATTCATTTAACTGGTTTAAAAACTTTGAAGTATGTGACTGACAGAAACTTTGATATAATTTATAGGATTCAAACTTCATTTAATTTTTCTAGGACACGATATTTAATAATACATTTAAAACAGTGTAACATTTGTTTTAACCACAATTAAATGTTGTAAGATGTTTTCCCGTCAAGTTACCTTTGAAACATACCAGAGATAGAGCAAAAAATTATATGTATTATTTGATTATCATCTAAATTTATGTCAAATTCTAGATTTTTCTTTCAAAATTCAGGTCACCGGAGATATATTAATCCCTTGCCCTGGAGGCTGTTTTTACGCGAACGATCCAGCAACTGAGACTGAACTGAACATCTACAGAGACATTTACTGGTCTTCTTAGTGTATTTTTACTTCTATTTGAAAATGAATACACACACAGTTTAGCTTTTATAATTGCGCACTTAATTGACGCGATATTTTAAATGCACAAGGATTTGTTAAAAAGAAACAACAGTTATCGCACTCATCAAATTTCAGCACCAAACAAAGTGGAGAGCGAGAGTCACCTCTCTAATTGCGAGGTTAAATCATGTGCTGAATGAGAGGTTACCTTCCGGGGGAAAAGGGTTAGGCAATGAAATTTTATTTCTATCTCTTTTTTAAACGTTAAGCTCGAAAAGAGAACATTCGGGGGGGTATTTCGGCAATGCAAAGTTGTAAGCTGTATTGATAAATTTTAGCCAAATTAGATCTCGTGTCTAATCCTAATTGAGCGCTGAAGGTACTAAGAAAATTCAAGATTCAATAAGCTATCATTTCTTTCAAGAGTGTTGTCGTTGTTACCTATGGTACTTGCCATGGGCAATTCCAACTGATACATCAACAGATTTTGTCGAAGATATGCTTCTCTTGTTTCAAGAAGCGCCAACTATGGCCAAGAGTACGTCTTTAGCTAAATACCCATCACAATCACTTGCACAGCCCTAATTTACCGGGGGAATATTCACACATCTCACAGATAGCACACAGAAGAATAACCATGCCAGAACAAGGGGACTCCCAGAACACGAGGAAGACGCGCTACCTCTGTGCCTGAAAGCCAGTTTATTTCCTTTTAACATGGGTATTTACAAACTATACAAGAATGATGAAATGATCAATAACTTTAAAAATTTATGTTTGACCAAATATTTCCAAACCAGAGAGTCGGCTCTTTCAAGAGTACCTTTTGATAAATAAGAAGACAACTCTAGAATTTAATTATAACCAATAGTACTTCAAATATTTCCCAGTCATTTGTAATAAATGATTTTTATTTCTGACTTCGGTAACAGAAAATATTTTAGGAATAATTCATTTCTCTTTTAATCTCTTTTTCACTGAAATGCGAATTTTCAATAGTGATTAAATGCATATGCTAATGTAATGAATTTTATGCACGTGCTAATTTTCTTGTAATTTAAAATTTTATAATGGTCTTTATCGAGAGTACCCACTAATTTAAGTGTCATTTGCTAACAACCATGCTGTATTTCTGTATAAAGCTGTATTTCTAAGCAAATCCATATGGTTTGCTTATTAAACTAATGCATTATAGTAAATGACCCCCATGGAAAGTTTTTGTGTGCACAGGAACTGAGCTAGCATTGCAAATATAGGGACTTCAACCATGCATTTTCACGACTATTATGTAAATATGTCATTTCAAAACCATAAACTCCGCCCTGTAAGATCTAATTAGACTGAAAATAATCCCATCCGCCACGAGTTCTCCAAAAGGATTTCTCTTTCACAAACACCCCCAGCAACAGCTATGGAACCCTTTCTTTCGGGAGGCCCGCCAACGAAGTTTAATTTAAGCAGCGTTCCATTCAAATGAATGAAATGGTGTTGTGAACTGCCAAAAAGAAAGTTTAACTCTTGATGATTCTCTCTGTCGAACTTTGAATGCTTGATTTCAAGCAAGCACAAATCTTTTCGAAGTAGATTAATTACAGTCACAGTTAGCATCTTTGCCCAGAGCTTTCATTTGGAAAACATTTCCGCTGGCTTTAATTGTGATGAGCCCCAAGGTTGAACGACACTGAATCACGATCAGCAAAGCATCAAGGGATATTTCAGTTGTTCTTGACGCCATTCATCCATTAAATGGCATTTTAAATGAAACTACGCCGGTAAAAAAGAAACAAAATCGTTTCGTTAAGTTTATAATCCAGCCGTTGCATTCGTAAAGGAATTCAAGAGAGCTTTCCTTAGAAGAAATATTCAATCAATTGAACTAATAACGACTGTGATGTAGTCCTCTTTTCGAAGTTAATAGATAAGAATAGGATTCCATTTTCGAGTGAGAACTTTAAATTATTAAATATTATGAATGTGTTGATCAGAGAGCAAAGATACACGAACGTAAACTTTATCGTATAATATTTATCCTATCGCATTACACAAGGACACTTTTTCTTACATTTCCACAACAGATATCCCTTCACATTGTCACGGTCCGTTACGAGATCCGTCCAACTGAAAAGGCATCCATACTACCGCTTTGATGATACCAGCTTTTTTTCTATGAATAGGAAACTTTCTTGACTGGTTTGGTTGTTTTAACGTCCCGTTTTAAAGCAACACCATGGCTAATTTGATTTGGAGCAGACGGCGTAGGCGACCAGACCATCAGGCGATGAGGACGACACCTGAAAGGAATTCCCTCTCCAACTTTCCACACCACACCACTAGGGGGGCGTTTCACTCCGATGAATTCAACGGACAGCATCTGCTTACACGGCAATCCTTCAATGGTATCGGATCTCGAATTTGAAACCATCATATTACGAAGCCTAAACGTTACCATTAGCCCCCCCCCCCGGGGACCAAAGAAATCAATTCATTTTTATTTAAAAAAATTAGTACGCAGAGAAATTAGGGCTTGACCATTTTTAACAAATGCTTCTTATCACTTTTTGTAGAGAAATCAATATATATTTTTAATTAGTCGCTTGGAATGAGTTTTATTATTAAGTAAGACTTTTAAATCAACGAGCTTTCATCAATCTTTATAAAAAAAACTATATTTCACTAAGCAATATAAAAGTTTTATTTATGAAACAATACGTTCTTCTAGGCTTGGTACCTTAACTACCTACGACCACATAAAAAATTATTCATTTTTTAACCCTTTCATGCCCAAAATTTTTTAAAGCAGCAAAACTGATGCGACCAATAATATATGCTTATTTAGATGGAATACAAGATATAACAGCAAGAAAATTTGTAATATTGTAATTGGCAACTTGCCAGCGCACGACACGGGGAGTGAGAACGGAAATTAGACGGAGAATTGGAATTGAAAAAGATGGCAGCAAGAATGTAAAACCGCGTTATCAGTTTTGTTTTCGTCTCGAATGATAGTTGTGTATTGTCCGTAGTCAATGTACATATATGTTTTAATAATAATTAATTTGAAAACTTCTGCGTATGTTTTTCATCATTTTATTGCTGGACGCCACCGTATCCCGAGTGACAAAACTCATAAGGGGTAAGCCCCCCTCTTAAACTTTTTTTATTATTAGAAATATAGCAAAAATTAACAATTGTCATTTTTAAAGAAATTCCGAAGCAACATTGGGCATCGCGGGTTGTATTTCTGGATTTTTATATTATTGGGAAAATATTGAAATAAGATGAGTCTTTCAAATGAAAGTTCAAAAGATAGTTTCGATTAGGGACACAGCAGAGTTTAACTTTGCATTTGCTGCAAAATGCAATACTTTATCAAAATCTATCATATAATGGATCTGAACGCATATTTTGATTGGTATTGTCATTGAAATGAAGGGCGGAACAGAGCTCTTCAAATCTATTGCGATTCAATAAGTATGCAATAGGAAGATGTTTCTGTTTACCAAAACATACGAAAAGAAGGCACAAACAATGAATAGTCTCATTTTTATGTCAAACGGTAGCAAACGTTTTTCTACACACAATAATTATCACAATAATGATAATAAATGAAATATGAGATAAAAAATAAAATTCGATTGGAAATACAAATATGATTTTATAAAGCATATTAATACCATTTTTTTTCATTATATGCAATGAAACCACGATAAAAACTAATTCAGGTATAAATGTCTCTTTATGCCCAGCGTTGCTTTGAAGCGACATCCTGATTCCAGTTACGTTTTACGACAACTATTGACTTGCAGTGCTTAAAGATGTAATGGTCATAAATGTGCATACCTTTCCTTGTCAATTGAATCCAATTTTAAAAGTTTTAAACTATTTAATGTTAGGTGAATCACAATAAATTAAACGCATGTTTAACACTTCCACGAAAGATAATGAGCATTTCGAAAACATGAAGCAAATTACCGCCAAAATAATGCTATTAATGTGAATAAGGCTGCCATCTAAGGTTTTTTAATCCAATAAGCATTCATTTTTCATATTCTATCAGTTATGTATCAAAAAAATTAAATAACTAATAAAAATGCCCAATTTAGTGTTATGTAGCTCTCAGTCTAAAATGTGAATGAAAGGGTTAATAAAACCTATTGCTGTACAAAAGATGAAAGAAAAAGCACAATTTTCAGGTTGCATACGATAGAGTACATAATAACTAGTGTTCACATATATTGTATTATACGTACACAGATTGAGATTTTGTGTTTGATGTTCAGCTTTTAAATACACTTGAATGAAAATAACTTAGAAAATTATAAAATCTGAGAACTTGCTCTTCAGTCGTGGTAATAGAATATTTAATAAAGGAACATTTGAATGGAAATTCTAAAACTTTTTGTATATAACATTTCAAGCTATTTAATATATCAACTTACTTAGCATCCTTTTAAAATTAAAGAGGCAATTAAATAAAATATAACTTTAAGAACGTCTTACTCTATAAATAAATGTTTTGACTAGTATTTTATCATTAAATTCTTTTAAGAAAAAGAAAAACTTCTCGATTGGTTATTCAATTATGGGAAAGCAAATAAATGAAATTGTGAATTTCAGAACCTTTCTTGACTTTTAGACGTCTATTAAAGGATTTGAAATATTCTTTATTAGTGAGTCAATTATCATTTCTGGCTGTTTGGAAGGAGTGACGCTGTTTTAAATATTTTCTCCTCTAAAATTTCTTGTGGCCCATAAAGTAAAGACGAAGCAGATACACGTGGGGGTTAATATCTCTCTCTAAGCGTTATGTTTGTGGTGATTAAGGATGCCAATGGCCTTGAACTAATTCGTATGAGGCCATTCTTAACAGTCCATAGAGGAATAACTTCACAATCCTAGGGTGCCTGAGAAATACGGAACACTGAAAAGGAGAGTCCTCGTTCCCCAAGGGCTCGTCGAGGGAGTCATATTCCGATAATTGAGGGAAAGAAAAAATTTGGGAAAAATATTCTGGCCATTACTGCCAAAGGGGAATGAAAGGTTGCTCGGCATGACTCAGATAAAATGACAACATTCAGTTTAGATGTGTTGAATTAACGTGGTTCTGTTAAATAGACATAATTTCCAGGATTTATTATCGAATACCCACAAAAGTATTTAAAGCCATTTAAATAAAACAAAAAATCCTTTCAGGATGAAAGTTCAATTTCAGGTATGAAAGTTAAACTTTCATTATTAGGAGCTTTTTTTTGCCCGCTGTTCAAGTGCTTAAAACTATTGACAGATCCAAAGAAAAAGCTTCCCAACCACAAGTACTGTATCATTTTGGCGATTTTAATGTCTATGAAAAAATCTGATCAGTAAGTTATATTTCAAAATGATGACGAAATGGGTTCAATTCCCGAGATCCGAATGCTATATCAAAGGTTTTTTTCTTGTTATTTCATCCTTTTTCTTTAAAATTGTCTTCTTTCCTCTTTTACTTTTAGCCGAATGCGTGTTAAATTGGAATCCTTTGCCCAACGGTTTCTAAGAAAATTTTTAATGTGATTCATCTCGGAAAATAAGGGCCCACGGGCATGGGTAGATGAAAATATGGCAAAAATAACATAATCCAGATTCTCCGAACAGTAAAATGTATTTGGAATCGAATTCCATGTTTCCAAAATTTTGCTACTGGCATTTTTACGTTTATTGCTCATTAATCTTTCTGTTTCCCTGAATTCTGACTTTTTTCTTGTTTCAATAAATTTTTGAATCCCCATTGAACTAGACTGGAGATCAATCAATTGCATTTCAAATTCTCCAATTTCCAATTAGTTGAATTTGTGCAAAATCAGTTTATCAAATGAAGTCACATCAGGGCACATAATAAACTTAAGTGTTTCCGATTATTCTTTAAACTAAGAAAATATAGTTGAAAATTACTTGTTTGAGATTCAATTACAAAAATAAATTCTTCAATAACTTTTTCTTTGTTTGGTTCCTTTTGTATATCTATATCTTTGATACGCTGAGAACCAGAAACACTGATATATCAGGTCGTATGAAAATAATGGAGGTGTTCAAACAATCAGCGTAACACGTGCAGTCGACAGTGAGTATATAAGACAACTGGAGTCTGAGGAGGCTATTACATCCATTCTTGTTGTTATAATGGTAGATAATTGAGAGTTAAGCCATTTTTAACGGTGAATAACCGCGCACGAGTGAGGGAGTACAGCATTTCAGAAGTAGAGAGGTAATTTGGATTTTCGCGTCCAACCATTTCCAGGGTGTACCGCGAATACCAGGTTTTCGGTAAGACTTCAAATTTTCTACTGCGGTGCGGCTTGGAAAAAGGCTTTGATAAAACGGGATAATTGACGCCTGTAAAAATCGTTACAAGAGATAGACATTCAAAATAGTTGCGGATTTGAATGAAAGCCCATCAACAAGTGCCAGTGTACGCACTATGCAACGCAACCTAATTGATATGGGATTTCGCAGTCGCAAACCATCTCATGTTCCATTGGTAACTCAGTGACAAAGGTTTGCACCTTACCTGGACTCACCAATGATACCAATGGACTCTTAATGGTTCGAAAAATGTTGTTTGGAATGAGGAGTTACGTTTCCAAGTGTATCGGTTGGATAACTATGCACGTGTGTGCAGAAAACCCAATGAAATCATGGATCCCTTATGCCTACAAGAAACTGTTCAAGCTGTTGGAGGCCCTGTGAGGATAAAGGGCGTATGCAGTCCGCATGAAACGGGACCGTTGATGTGTGTAAACTCGACTCTGCCAGGACAGTGGTACTTTAATATCCTTTCTGACTCTTTACATGTCCTGTGTGCCTTCTGACCGGCATGGAAAATTCCAGCAGGATAATGCACCATCCCACAGGTCTACAGTACCTATCGAGTGGCGTGAGGCGCTTTCTTCTGAATTTCTTCCCCTCTCTTGGCTACCTCATAATTTTGACGTGAACATTATCGACCAGATCTGGAAAGTTTTCCAATGTGCTGTCCTTAAGAGATCTCCATCACCTCGTACTTCCATGTCATTGTGAACTGTCCGCAGAATATCTTCACAAATTAGTTGATTTCATGCCACGCCGTGCTAAGACACTTCTGCCTGCTCATGGAGGCTCCACACGATATCAGATAGGTGTATTAAGTTGTTTTTTTTTTTGACACTTTAGTATATATAATTTTTCAAATTTAGGGAGCATAGTTTTTTTTTAATAATATCGTTTTTAAAACACACAACCTAGCTTCAAATGAGATCACATGAAATCGCATGAGAAATGTGAATATGATTCATCATGACGATAATTGTTTTATTCGTGCCCTGAAGCTTTACTCTCATCTCATTAAAATGTTGGCAAGTTCACTAAATTTTTAAATTAGAAAAAGTATAACAATTTTCAAAAGACGCAATGTATAAAAATTATTCTTTAGATATAATTTATAGATAACAATCTTTAATATTTGTAAAAAAAATACATAACTTAATATCCAATTTT
>JAOUZG010028934.1:152730-163897 GCA_026289955.1 Argiope argentata | reverse complement strand
TTCGTTAGCACACGTTTTTAAAGTTGTGTCATTTGTTAACACAAAGTAAATGTTCATTTTTCTTACCGCATGTTTTCAACAAGACGAAAGCATAAATGCTTATTTATTTAGTTTTGTTGTAGGACGCTTCTAAATTACAGTCGCTCTGCTTGGAGCTAGCATAAGAACTCTGTTTTATAAAAATTATACTTTCTCCTTTGTAAAACTTAAAATGCATTTATGCAGCTCAACTCATTGAATTTTATAGGGTTTTCCCCTTTGCAAAAATTTAAATGCATTTTTCAGTCAGCACAGAATTGATTTTTATAGAATGTTTGCCTTTTAAAAAATTTAATATATTATTAGAAGCACAAAATTAAATTTTATTAATATTCCTCTTTTTAAAAAATTTAAATTCATCTTCCAGTTAGCACAGATTAATATTTTACAAAATTTTCCCTTTGTAAAACTTTATATTCATTTTTCAATTAACACAAAAGTAAATGTTATAACATTTTTCGTCTTTTAAAACTTGAAACAATATTTTTCAGTCACCACAGAGATGCATTTTATATAATTTTGTCCTTTGCAAATTTTTAAATGCATTTTTTAGTCAGTACAGAATTTAATTTTGTAGAATTTTACGATAGGAAAAGTTCATATGCATTTTTCATTTTACAAAGAGCTCTGTTTAATAATTGAAGGATTTCGTCCAGATTTAGGAAGGGCTGTCCACTTACGTGCGGGTAGACGACGGTGACCAGCAGCAGGAAGGCCGCCCCGTAGAAGATGCAGATGAGCAGGAGTGATAGGAACAGGGAGTGCTGCAGGCGGCCGCAATATCTCTTCTTCAGATCCTCCACGTCCATGGAAGGGTTCATTCTCGAACGCTGCATCAGAATACAAGACGATGAGATCGTGGTAACAAAGAGAGATCGTAAAACAAAAAAAGATGATACCATCAACAATCTAATATGATACTTTGGGATATTTTACACTTTTAAACACGTTAGCTGATGTAATATTATTTTTCCTTTTCTATTTTAAAATGCTGGAAATGATATAAAAGAGTTATGATTTTTTTTCCAGTCCGCGTAATGAATTTGGTAGGCCTATCATAGATTTACCAAGCGATATTTATAAATTTTGATTGTTACTACTAAGTGCGCAAAGGATTATTTCTGATGCATTCAAACTTATTACATTCTTGAATCTAAGGCACGTCTCAGAACCGTATAAGTATACGATGTTTTTATCAGGTGAAGTTTTTATCATGTCTTAATAGAACTGATAAAATGGCTTCAGTATCGGAAAATATACATGCAGCTAAAAAATCAAAATATAAGAGGAAGTATGTAAAACAGGATTATATAAACATGGTGAAAAATTACTGAATTCTGAAATATTAATGCATCTTTATATTCAGCTTTATATTAGAAACTGCGTTGTTTTAACTTATTTTTCTCAAACTATCGGATAAAAAAGTTATTGTCCTAGGTCTGCGAATTCAACCAAGTATGAAATTTTTAAAAAATAGTTGCCAAAAGGCGATTAACTAATTCGGTAAGCATTTGCGTCTATATAAATGTTTTAACATATAAATGCTTATAATTTTTCCAATTTCGGAATATCAAATCTTTTACCGGAGTGGATATGAACTTTTTTAACCCATTGGGACAATAAAACCCCGCTTTGACAGGGAAAGATTTAATTTAAAATTAATCAAAGAAGATATTTTTATCGCTGCTTAAAATTTGAAAAGTGTTAAAAAAATCAATCACCTTAAAATTTGAAAAAAGTAACTGAAATCCTGCTTTTTTGGTTTAATAATTACCATGTTAATTTATATTCGAAACGCCAGACAGAAAGACTTCCTCTGAATGAATTTCATTCAAAATTTGATAAAATACTGCAAAATTGAGTTAATGACTGCTAATGCGTAAGTTTCAACCTTCTATCTCAAAGAATTTTTTTAGTTATTTTTGTCACAGAAATATTCAGGGAGGACTAAAATGTGAAGAGCAATAAAATTTTGAATTCAATTTTTTGATGATTCCAGTAAATTATAGATACTCACGCATTAGACAGTCGATCCGCCAACAGCACGCCAACCACGCCAAATTTCATTTTGGCGGCCAAAATTCCTTAATGCTTTTGAATACGTAGCAAACCAATTTTAGCGGTAGGCGATCTATTGGCGATCGTTTTTTGATTTTATGAAAAGGATCGAAGGTTTAATACATAAGTATCAATTTATCTATACTTTGTACGTGAAAAAGTAAAAAAAAATCTATATTAATTGATGACATTTTTCATTTTCGGTTTATTTATAGTATAATGGTAATGGAAATAATAAGTATCAAACGCAAAATACTGGTACTGAATGCAGTTTCATTACTTTCGCTTTCAAAACGGAGGAGTTTTAACTCTAGAAGTTTTTTGCTAACCAAAAATCTCTCGTCTTCCATTGTTACTGTTAAATAAACTATAAATTAATGAAAAATATTTTATCCAATCCAGTAACTTCAAAAAATACCTTATATATTCCAATTATTACACTTTAAAAAAACACTAATAAACTAGATAAAGTGTTGCAATTACATTTTGTAATGAATAAATACAGGAGTAAAATATTTTAATGAAGCGTTTTATTTTACTAACATTAGATTATTGACGTTTTCATTCATAAAAACTATTCAAATCGACATCATTGCAGCAAATAATGTGCTTTAAATCAGAACTAAATGTATAATAGAAATGAGGTATTACACGATTCATTACATGATTTATAACACCAGAAAAAGTAATAACAAAAACTGAAATCCAGTTTATCTCTTACAAGCCATAATGATCTGAATTAATGACGTGTTAATTCAAATATTTCAAAAAGGGAAAAAATAAAGTTTAATTCTGGTACAAACTCTCGGTCTTAGTAAAAAATTTAAATACATTTCTTTTCTTTATTTTTTAATGATTATTAATCTCTAATATATTCAGAACTCAAAGAAAAAGCATTCATCAAAAAATTAGAATATGTTATTTTGATAAATCTCAATATTTTAAAGTTTGAAAAGTGCATTTTTGGAATTATTCATCCTATCTGAGATCAAATAACTCTAAAATGACTTGTTATATTGGTGAAATAAGGAATGCCAATCTTAAAAGGAAGTGTGAAAATTTGTGAAGTATTTTCTACGAAATTTGTTTTGAAGCAGTTCGATTATTGATTTATTTGTGTACAAATAAATCAATAATCGAACTGCTTCGATTGTACATAGTTTATTTCCAGCGTTTGGCAAGTTTCTTTCATTAAATTATGATTTCTTTCTCATAAATTCCAAATATGCAAAAACTGTTAATGGCAAAATTTGAAGTTTATGCTAACAATTTTGCAGTTTGATTGTGCTTTTTAATTTATGTGGCAAATTTTAAGATTTCTGGGTTTTTTATACAAAGTTAATAGCCTTCACAATAGGATGTGAGTTCGGACAGCACAAACAATAAGTAATGGTTCTTCACAATGGTATATCTCTTACTCACCATTCTTGTGCATCATTTTGACGTTTTATTTATTTATTTTTCAAATTTATTGTTAAAAAAGCCTAAATAATGGTTAAGAGACGTAGATTAAATTTTCAAAGACATTCGACTTATGTATATTTATTTTTCATAGCAAAAAATAAATGTTTGTATTAGGTGAATAATTTTGCATGGAATAATTTTTCGGAGTGCAAAGGCCTAAATTATTTCTGAAAACAAATTTGGAGTATTTAGAAATGTATTTCACCATGTCCACCCACCTGTTATGCAGGGATTCCTGATAAAACCATTAATACCTCACTCCACCTAAGTAAAACTTGTAACTTTTAAACAAACATTTTTTGCAACACTCTCAAAAACTTCAAATTCAATATTTGATAGACATGCACTATTTTAAAGACGGAATTTTGAACTAAATTTTATCCGTCTAACATTATTTGTTGCATCGTTTATCATCGAATTTGTTTCGAATCAGGGGCACATCAGAAATTAGACCGGATGAAGAAACTCATATGACTGAAATTTATTCAAAAGAAACAACTTGATGAAGTTGAGTTTATTGAAATTCATTTGATTTGATGGGCGCAATCAATGAAATAAATACGATTTTATTATTTGATAAGAAGTAATTCTTTAATTAAACGTCCATACCAACTAATAACTAACAAATAAATTAGTTATTGAATAATTATTAAAGCTCAATAATAGATATGTCTATAAAAAGTGCATATAGAAATGTCATGATTAGTAATACGCCGTAAAAAAGATTTTAGCTATCTCATTTTTTTAATTAATTTGACAGCAAAGAAGAAAGAGTGGTGCCTTTTAAATTAAAGAACATTAAAAACTCGTATCTAAACAGCTGTAAGAAAAATATTTAAAACAAAAACAAAAACCCTTAATTTAAACTGGAATTTGACTAGTTATTCACTAGTTCCGTAAGTAAATGAAAAAAAATTATTTTTCCTCAAATATTCAAAGAAATATAAAATACTATGGCGCAAATTTTTATTCAGAATTTCATGAATAACTATTCATAAAGAATTTTTAATTTCAAACCTTATTTCCCTTCCATACTCGTACTAAAACATAAATGAGTTATTTTTGACAAGATTTGTATTCTGTTTCTTTATCATTTACATTTCTTCTAATTACTTCACAAAATGAATTTTTCTTTATACTTGCCTTATGAAAAAATTCGCTTGTTCTTTATTCTTATAAATAAGAATATTTTTGTAAAATGATTGATATAAAAGAATTGAAATGAAATAATCTTGTTCGAGGTTCCTATCGTATAATTAAAAATATTTCTTAAAAAAAGAATTCTTTATTATGACTGAATAATCTGGAGTCTTCAATACTAAGAAATATCTACTATAATGTTCAGGAGAGGACATTTTTTTAAGATTTCAAGAAAGAATATGTATATTTTGGGAACAGTTAAAGGTTCAAAAAAAATTATTCTGGGATAACTTTAATATAATAATATCCTTTTTCTTAAATAATCTGATTTCATTAAACTTGTTTTTTTATATAATATAGAGTATTACTTTAATTAATAATTAACTAAAGCATCCAATTAATAATTAATTAATTAAAAAACTATTTTGAATATAAGATCATTTCCTCCTTAAAGGAATTGCTGATGCTTTAAGTCGCGATTTTATGATCTTGACAGAATATCCATGCGATAAAACTCTTGGATATTTCTAAGTAGGTTTTTTTATTTAACAATTCTTTTACAAATTTTCTTTATCAGTGGTATATGTTATCTTCCGGAATAAAATTTCTTGAAACTCGTCATCTCTTCATCCTTAAGGCACCAGATTTAAAACCCTGATATTTATAAAAATTCATCATTATTTTCTAGATTCATTATGGCTAACGTGACTATTATAGCAAAAATATAATTTAAAAATTATTTATTATTGATAGATAATGTGAAACAATTTTTTAAATATTGTTATTCATTACGATATATAAATAAAACAAAGAATAAGATGTACGAATCGATTTTACGAAGAAAATGGATTTTTATATATTTTTTATTTTAGTTTCATCATATTTTTATTTTAGTTTCGAATACATATATATATTTTACTCAAAATATTTCGTGTTGAGGGAAAAAAAATAGATGTACTTAATTTCCTCAGAGAATTATTTTACGAAATGATAACATGATTTAACTTTTTCCCCTTAAAAATAAAATGTCAAATGTTTAATAATGTTTTTTTAAATAAATGTTTTTTTCTTCGAATTTTTATCCAATTTTTTTATAAAAAATTAATTTAAATGGAAACTATATGAAGGAATGCTTTATTATCTTTAAAAAGATCAGCCTATCCATAGTTGTCTCTTTCGGAAATTTATTTATTAGTTTTTTGCAAAACTGGAAAATCCAAATTTTGTTTACTGCGTTTCACCCAATCGTATGTTTTTCAGTGACCTTATGTTCCGGTTCTCGCCCTTTCGAGAACTTGCAGATTATCCGTGGATCCACACTTTCCTTCTCAAGCCAAATGCCATTAACGGCGGCGCCAACTGCATCTCATGCCAGTGAGACAGACATTTGACATTCACATCGTTTGGTGGTCACCGTTAAAAAGCAACGAAGAATGGAAATCGGTTCTACTTTGAGGTAAACGATAGAAATTAAACTAAAAAGATCAAAATGAAATCTGCTGTGCATATTCCAATGTCTGAACATCATTTCTTGAGCGGCCAAGCACCACGTGCTCGTGCGAGTTAAATTATGTTTTTTATTCATTTTAATTGTTTCATTGAATGAGTCACGTTAGTAATGGCAAACGATAAAAAAAATGTCTGGTATATATTGTATAAAAAATATCGCATTTCCCATTAATTTTATTTCGTATAATCACGTTCTCAAAATGACATTTTTCTAGGTTTTATTTGCTGTCATTAACTCATTTTTTTTCAATAGGAGCTTTTGTAAATGCAGTGGCCTTGCGTTATTAAAAGCTGAGTTTTTGAGATGCTCATGAAGATAATAAAGTTTTTATTTTTCGACTACAGATTTTTGTTGAGGCCAAAAGGTGAATATAACTAATATTAGCATTCTAGGTGACGATTACAAAAATTATACATTCTAAAGATAACTTACAATAGAAAAAATATTTCTAAATCCCCAATCGGGTATAATCACCCAATATGAAAATTGACAAGAAAGTGTTCCCTCACAAAACAATGTTTTCAATTTTTGAAATCCATACCCCTTAATTTAAATGTCTAAATAGTAATTTTTAAACCCTTTTATGTATATTACATCTGAAACTTCTCAATTAGTTTTTTTAAGTACGGAGGCAATTAATACATTCTATTTAAAATTTAGTATTATTAGATTCTGAAATGAGAATAATTATGAATTAAAACAACGTAAACCCTAAATAAACATTTTTCACATATAGAAAAAGTTATATTTGTAAAAATAAGTTCTCATGTCTAAAAAGAAAGAATACTTCCCCTTCTAAGACATTTTGCAAAGTTACGCATCTTGAACAGAGTAGTTTCGATAATTATGGCAAATTCTAGTATTATATCTTTTAATTATTTAATATGAATTTATTTATAAGTAGAATTATCCAATTTGCTCAGCCCTTTCGAAATAGTTAAGACAACCGAAGAGGTATTACTTAGATTTCCATTCACTAAACTATTATTAAAGCAAACGGGTATTTCTCAAATAATATAATATCCCAGTAAATTTAAAGTTTTATTCTCAAGTATCAGAAGTTGTTTAAGATCATTTCAATAATATATTCCGGATTTTGAAGAATATTGAAGATTTTCTCAAAGATGCAAAGAGCCAGAAAGAAAAAAAAAGAATAGTATGTTCGAGTGTTTAATAAATCCTTTGAGTTTGAATTCTAATTATTCTCTTCTTTAAATTCTAATGCAAACCCGTGGCAGTTGTAAATAGACCAAAACATAGGAATTTCAAAAATCGTATTGAATTTTTTTTCTAACCGTACGTAACATAAGAATATACTAAAATTCTATTTTAATTTGTAACAGAATTGCTTAAAAAATTTCATAAAATGTTTTTTTTTTCATATTTTTATTTGAGTTCCAAAAAGGAGAATATTTTTAATATAAATCTTTGTCTTTCAGTTTATTAATATTAATTAAAAATGGAATCTAAAAATATTAGTTTCTGCAATTCAGCATTAGCTCCAATCGTACAAAGTTAAACTTTAATTAAAATAATCTACATTAAAATTAAATTCCGAAAATATAAAAATAACAGATAATGTTCTTTCATGGAGTATCAACTCATGTACAAATTTCCTGATCCTAAGCACATTCAAAGATAGGTAAAAAAAATTATTTCTAAATTCTTTTTTAACAAACGTGAAACGATTCGAGTTACAAGAAAATGACTAGGGAAATGAAATTAACCGAAATCTAAAAATAATTGTTGCAGAATATTATTGATTCCCTTTTGATTCAAATTTAATAGATTATTCATTCCATTATTTATTTTTTTGATTTTGGGGCCGGAACAATTTTAAGGTACTTAGTTAATGTAAAATATTCGAAAACCTTAGAATGAAACCTACCACTGTTCTGACGGGCAAATATCGGAGTTCGAGACGCACAGGCATCTTGAATATCCCACGGTCTTTTTCTACACCAATTACCGGTCAAATACCTGTCCATACAGCACGACTCAAACAACAAAATGGAGATAATCAGATGTTATCTGAGCACCTGTTGATGAGTGACGCACTCTATTCGCTTGTCGCGAGTTCTTCGAAATTATCTGAAGGAAACGGAGCACAACAGATCTTAACGCCGCTTTCAAACTTTTGAAGTTCAAAAAATGATACTACGAAGCTTAAGATAAAATTATTTTTGTTATCATTTTAAAAAACGCTCTTCCGAATATCTCGTAATCCTAATAACTATTACTGTGTTTTAAAAAAGCTTTTCGATTTCATTTTGAAGTATAAAAATAACTTTACGAATACTCCAAACGATCTACTTTATCGTTTGGAGTATTCGTAATTTTTGCTAATGTCTTCGAAATATGACTTAAAAAGTTGGTACTAATTATATATAAGCGCATATAAAGTAAATGTAATTTATTGATGGTGTTTAATAAAATTTGTTGTTGTTGTTGTTGTTAATGGTGCTTGTCATGAACAAGCCCGCTCATGCATCAGCAGATGTAAGCCGAAATAAGCCTCTCCTGTTTGAAGTAGCGCCAATTAGGATCAATAGTACGACTTTAGCTACACACTCATCATAGTCGCTTGCATAGCCACTTTTTCAGGGGGGGGCACATTCCCATTCCTCTCAGATAGAACACAGAAGAACAACCATGTCCTACCGGGACCGGACTTTCAGATCACAAGGAGTGCCAGAATGCCGGCATAAAATTTGTGGTATGAAGAATGTTTTAATCAATTGATGTGAAGCATACGAAATCGCATTATACATATTTAAATTAATAGCAAAAAGATTGAAACTGAAAATTTTATCTGTAAGCTCGAAGTGTTAATGAAAGAAAAAGGTGTGAAAATGCATACAACATGCACCTTTAATTTTTGACAGAAAAAAACTTGCAGTATGATAAAAAAAAAAAGATGAATAATACATAACAGTCATTCATTCTACTCATTAAATCCAAAGTTACTTTTCTCAATAAAACCAAAGTCAAAATAGTTTCTACATACATTGGATATCATTCTTTTAAAGTTTTATTTTTGCAAAAGGTGCATGGAAAACTTCTACAAAGTACAATAATTTCTATATCTGCTAATACTTTTTCTATCTACTAATTTTTCTAGCTACTACTTCTATATCTTAAAGAACTAAAAGTGAATGTCCTTATATCTTTATGTGTGTCAGTTAGTCGTTGGTCTACGGATCAGATTTCTAGATTTTTAGCAACTAAATCTAGCGCAAATATACTATGAAATGTTATTGTTTAAAATTGCAACTAAAATTTTTAATTAATCAAAATTCAAGCAACATTTTGATGTTATAGGTATATAATTCTGAAAGATATTATCATATTAAAAATATTTTTTGGAATATTTCAAAATTCAAAGAATTATCTTTTAAATGATTTAAATCATCTTGCAGGCTTATTCAACATTTTAAAGTAAAATCTACAACTTTATTTTTCTTGTTGCTGTGAATTTTTGATTCCACAAATAATTAATCGGGTGAGTTTATTCTTCTATTGAAACAAACGAATGAAGAATCTGTTTTTTAAATTAATTATATTAACTGGAACTATCGTTGTGAATTAGTATTTTGCTTCGTGAAATTTTACCGCGAATATTTTGAGGTGAAATTGTTTTTAGGCTGTACAGAGTAGACATAACCAAAATAAAAATAATGAAATAACAGACTAGATAATACTGAGGAACAGCCATCACGGAATTTTTCAAAATTATTTTCATTTTTAGCCATTCTTAATTGTAAACAAAATTAATTTATAACTAAACGAAGCGGTTAAGTTAAATTATAATGATCAGAGACATCTGTAGATATTAAGGATGGTATTGTTCACACTTTTAATTGGTGGTTCCAGAATTAGCTAAAACATTTGGAGGGGGGGACCAAATTTTAATCCGATTGAAAGACCTCCTTGAAACCAGCGGGCAGTGGTCTCCCCAAAACATTCTCGCATACACCATAATGAAGATAAATTTTGATTTCTGGGTGCTTTTCCCAAAATTAAAAACAAAATGCTATAGACAATTGTAGTTGCAGTCACAAATTCACATGAAGAAAGTTTTTACGTTTTTGAATCGGGCGTTTATGGAAATACAGGCTAACAGAAGTTCAAACTCTGTTAGTCAATTGGTTTCGATACAAAATTTGATAGATCTGCAATATACATAAATGCTAAATATAAATTTTGAATTTCATCCATATAGTTTATTAAAAAAACGTGAAAATATATTGTTACTTTATATTCGAAAAGCTTAACAAACAGACAGTGTTTGCAGACAAGTTGACAGAAATCTATGAATTTGTGTGAAGACCGCAAACCTCATTTCATCCATCTATCTCAAAGCATTTCTGACTTTTCTGCGCAACAGACAGGCAGACTGACAAATGAGCACACATTTTCCAAAACTTATTTTTCGAATTCGTAGAGATTTCTTAAAATTACGAGTTTGAATTTGTCGGTGATTGCAACATATTTCGTACAGCAAGAAGTAAAGAGAAGAAAACCCCCCAACAATTTTAAGGTCAAAATGTTTAATGTAGATATTGGTTAGTTCACAAACGAAAACCGAGAGTACAAGAATGACGATTTGAGTAATCACTTTATAATAACTTTTCTTCATCTGCAGAAACCTTTATGATTAATCAATCAATTTCTTCATTCTTAGAATTTCAGCATGGCAACGAGAGCTAGGATATTTGAATGTATATGTATTTTAAACAGCAGTTTGTATGAGCTTCACAAGGATGGATTATCTAACTTGGTTGTTAATATTTCGAATTGTTTTCTATTTATATTGATGAAATGATTTAAAATAAAAATATTATTGCTGTAAAATTTTTATGTTAATAAATATGATGAGGAATGTACACACACACACACAAATAATAACAACGAAGCTAAATAAAAAAATATAAAAAAGCTCATACAAACTGCTGT
>JAOUZG010028934.1:124673-152330 GCA_026289955.1 Argiope argentata | reverse complement strand
ATAATAAGGAAAGAATTTCATTAAAATACTGTCTAAATCACAGCTCAATACCCGTAAGCATCAGAGTTCTTAGTGTAAATATCCTGAAATATTCAAATTGAATATGATTCAAAAAACACAAACACTGACAAGAAGCAAATCGTCGGCGAATGGAACAGTTAAATAAAATTTCCTTGACAAAATAAATGCGGATAAACAATTCTTTAAATGAAATCAACTTCAATCGGAATCTCTTATTTTCCTCTATTTGCCATGTATAAAGTAAAACGCACTCGTGGTGAATAAGCTCGATCTAATATTTCGCATTCAGAACGTGAATGAAAAGAATTCCGAGGCGTCACACATAAAGGCACAAAGGAATTTTCAAATCTTTCGCAGCTGCGGCATCTTACAATTCTCACATTTATCCCATTTCCTGGAACAAAAATCAGAGAGATGTTTTAGTTTTCATTCTGTTCGCTGCAAATTGCATTTCTGAAGGGATAAGCGAATCGAATTTGCCGTTCTAACAAAAATCATTCGATTCACATAAATCTCCGAACTTTCGATGTTTTTTTTTAAATTTTTTTTCGTTGGTATTTACTTAGAAATAGTAAAGTTGGCAAAAACAAACTATTATTATTAGATTCTCTCAATACTTGGAATCAGAAATAAAAGAGATTTATTTTCTTTGCAATGAGCAAAGAAATCCATTTGTTAAATCCATCACTGACTTCACTTCACAGCGATATTTAGCGTACACCTATATAAAATTGAAAAGTTTAATGAAATTATGCAGTAAAAACTTTATTTTGTATTTTCAGAGTCGTCTCTTTCATTTATATTTTTTGTTTATTTGAAAACAATATTAAAATATGATCGTTTAATCGAGATTTATCTTTCCATTTTGTACGCAGAACTATATTCGGATAAAGTTGTCAAAAATTTTATGAATAAATCAAAGACCAACTCAATCTGTCAGCAAATAATAATTTATTGATAAATTATATAGAAAATGAAACACGATTTTTAATTTACAAGAGTGTCTGAATTTTCCAATTATGAGTTTATATTTCAGTAAGAAATATAAACTCTTCAGTATTTAACAAAATAAATATAGCTTTATTTAAAGTTGCCATTAAAAAAAGTTTTATTTTTGATGCAAGTAATAATGAATATAGCTCACTGGTAATTTTCTTTCAATTGTTAATTCTCAATAGTAGAACAAAACACACTCGAAATGAATGGGAGAAACAAAAATTATTCATTAACGAATACTGTAAAAACGTTTATAAAAACGATTCCATTGAGAAGAAATTTTGCTTCTACACATTGCATAAGAAATTGAGAAATTTTAGTAATTAATTATTTCAGTTAATTTCTAAAGGTTACAGTTAAATTACTGTTCAGTAGATGCCACTTTAGATTTTTTAAAAAAAGAATATATATCACAACACCAATAATTTTTTATGAGTAAATAAGCAACATGTATGAATGCTAATTTCTACTGAATATAGAAAAAAAGGTTATAGAAGTGCAGCTAGAAATATCCACGACACACACTCCAGTTGTCAAGAACTTTGGAAGGGAAATAAAATCTGAGATTCTTTCATTCTGACGCTGATTTTTCAACGCTCATAAAATTTCTCACACATTTTATAGCGAAATTTATAGAATACACTGCTAGCAACGTACCTACAGTACACTCCCGAGTATCCGGCTTAATTTTCTTTTATCGCAACTAAATGAAAGGCAAGGCAGTGGGTGGATTGGCCACATTGACAAGGTATTGGAGGCGGGATTCTGCTGCGATCTTCTTACGTGTTGCGTGCAAAATACAAATTGCGACAGGAACAGAGCAGCGGTAACTTGGGTGAAAGGAGGGTTCACACAAAATTTTTGCTAAATATAGTGCACGACCGTAACCCAAACTTTCAAGATAGAAAGTTTCACTCTCAGCCCAACGGCATTTGGTAATTTAAGATGAACCTTCAGGATAATGATCCTCTTCATTTTCCATGCAACTATCCTCATTATATTTTCAATTTTCTAGCATCACTTCCTTTCCAACTGACTTTTTTAATATCAAGCATTGCCTTGTAATCTCCGAAAGCTTTTTATGTTCGGTGCATGCCCCGAATTTTTTCATCGTCATTTACTTGTTCGACGCCCATCCATCATTGGAAGTATAGCGTGAAATGCATCGAAAACTGTTAGATAATAAATATATATACTGGCATTCCCGTACCCGGCATTGCTCGGGTAATGGAATTAGCGGAGGATAACAGTGCTCCGTGCACTTAGTTACGAAAATCCCCTATAACAATTACTTATCACCTATAATTTTTTCTAATTTTGAGAGGGTCCCGGCGCCCCTGGACTCCTTATATATATGCCCTTGTCCTTAACGATCCTTTTAAAGTATTGATTTTCTTTATAAACGCAAGCCATCCACATTTTATAGTTATACCTATGTTTAAGCAAGAACTTCTTTGTATACAGCATTTTCGAGGGGGGGGGGTTCTGGTGCTAAAATTATTAAGCTGCTGGATGAACTGACTCTGGAGAAAGCTACATAAAATAGGCCGTGTGAAAAACAGTCTCCTCTTAACTCGATACCTATTACTTTCAATTTCTGTCCTTGTGACTTATTAACGGTTATTGCAAAGCAAACTTTTACAGGAAACTGCACTCTTCTAAATTCAAAAGGATAGTCCGACAGAATTAGTGGACTGCGGGGTATTAAAACCAACACTCCTCGAACACATCCAGTAATTATCGTAGCTTCAATTACATACTTATTAAGTCTAGTCATTCGTAGTCTGGTGTCATTCCATAATTTAGGTGGAGAAAGGTTTCGTGGAAGCATTACTAGTGTCCCAACTTTCAGGTGAAGTATGTGAGGTGGAAAACCTGGAATGAATTCATAAGACGCGTAATTTTTGCAGGATTGTTTTCAAAATTGATCAGGGTGTGCCAAAGCAATGCCAAATTATACAAAAAAATTTAGACTCATTTCTATTTATCAATGGATTAGATTTGTAATGTTGAAGAGGAAAACCCAACAAACGACAAAAAAAATTTTAATGCGCAATTTTCTATCAAATTTTTACAATCTTTTACAGATTTTGAAAAATTTATCGAATTTTATGTAAAAAAAAATTTGATTAAGTTATCTTGAAAAGTTTCGGCGTAATTAAATATTAAAGCGAAATTTTGTCTCTTCGTTAAAAAATTCGCCAAAAATTCAGTTTTAAAAATTCGATTTTTTTAATTGTATTGCAGAATACTACATCGTATTGTCTTTCAGGAAACATATTTTCTGTATTTTTCCAGCTAATCGTCTATTTTACAGGGCCGTTCAAGAAATAGACCCGTCAAAATTGACCTTTTTTAAAAAATCGATATTTAATTTTTGCGTCCACGTTTCGTAAAAAAAATTATACCTCCGTGTTCTACGATAGAAAGTCCATTCGATTCCACTGCGATATTGAGTATAAGTTGAACGGACGCGTAACGATGGCAATTTAAAAAACGCGGTTTTACGGGACCAAACGGGACGCATAAGCGATCGCTTCTCCGGAAGGCCGTGTTTCACTCGGAAAGTAGCATTACAGGTTTAAATTTAACAGAAATTAAGAGGTTTTAATTAATTTCTCCTGAACTAATTTATATTTCGAAAAATAAACTATCCTATCTTTTAAGTTGGATCAAACTGCAAGTGGTGTGTAAATTATTTTAAAATCGGCAAAGTAGTTTAGGAGTCCATCGCGGACAAACAACGCGACACGTAATTTATATATATTAAGATAACTCAGGCGCTTTCCTTTCGGAGAAATTATTAACTTCCCTTTTGTTTAGCTCTTCTCCTAAAATTAGGAGAATATGAGAGCAAAACCAGAACCTCAATTAGGACTTTCAGAGCATTCTAATAGGAATTACAATGTTTCTGACATGGATGTCAATGCAATTCAATAGAATAGGAAGTACGACATGAAGTAGGGATAGCAGTTGGATTGGGCGCAAATGTCTCAGAAAATGGCGATGCCAAAAGAGTGTCGAACAATCGTTAGAAGAAAAAAAAATTAAGAGGTTGATACTTAAATTCAAAACTCAACTGGCCACTCTTAAAGCTCATACATATATACAACCGAAAAATTTGGAAACTATTTTGCTCGTTGTCTAAGTTCCTGTTATATTTCTCATTACGTCCTCTAAAAGTCAACCGGATTTCTTCGATAAATGTTTGCCTACTGACTACTCGACAAACGCCTGTTTTATTAGTCAACACACGACGAGCAGCCAATTTTACATCGAATATGAGTTTGGAAAAACGTACAACTGGGAAACGGGCAGCATGAAGAGCATATGCTCAGCAAGGGCCGGACTTATGAAAAACAGGGTTCTGTAGTAAGCAATAATAACAAGCCCCAATTTCAGACGATTTGCATCATAGGATTTCTCTTAATAATTATAAATTTGGATATTTTTTGTATCATTCCAAAATAAAAGAGAAAAATTTAAGAGTATACGAAAAATAAAAATAATGAAGTAAACCGGATATTTTTTAACCATTATTTAGTGCATTGTACTCTTACAGCTTAAAATTTTAACTTTTCCAAAAAATATTGAAAAATAAATGGGAAGAGAAAAAATTAGCATAAAGATGAATGCAATTAGAAATCAAAATCAAATTATAAAAATACACTAAATGCATTAATCTCACCCAGATGTGGGTGAAATTAACCCAAACATCTAATAAATGGTCAATAACTTTAAACTTAATCAAAAGTTGTGACTTTTTTTTGAAATAAAAATTGGCTTTCTTAAATCCTAAATCTTTGATTCTCTTTTGATGGCGGATAGGGTGGTAAATTTGTCATCTGAGCCCTTGTAGTACCAAATTCACCTGCCAGACAAGAACTTCTCTGAAATTGTCGGTAAGATGAATCGATCTCAAAAAACCCTGAAAATGCACAGAAGAGGGGAAAGAGAGCAAAATCTCAAGACGCGCGTCTGAACGGTGCTTTACGTCCCAGAACTGAGCCGAGAGTAGATTGTTATCTGACCCCGGATCATCTTTAAGACTGCCTCCCGAGTGAGAGGAACCGGTGTAATCGGTGAAAGATCGACCCACTTATCAACTATCATTCTCTCTGCTCCAGATCTTATCAAGAAATATTTTCAGCCTGAGTAGCTAGATAATTCCAATGAAACTAATATTTTCACCATAAATTTCTTACTTTTTTTGCTTTTATTAAATTGCATTTTATGCAACAAAAAGCAATATTACGATATAATTAACTCTAAAATCTCTTAAGTGTGAAATATACATGAAGCAATTACATTTGTTTTCCTGGTCAGAACATGATGTTGATTTTGGGATGAGGGTTTTGGCATCAACAAAAGTCCGTAGGCGAAACATAAAAATTTCATTATCTGCACAAGCATCTCAAAAAAAATCAGCTTTTAATAACGCGCTGCCATTGCATTTGCAAAAGCTCTGATTAAAAAAAAATAAGTGAATGACTGCGGAAAATAAAACCGAGAAAAATGTCATTTTGAGCACGTGGATATATAAAATGAAATAAATAGGAAAGGTGATATTTTTTAAACAATAAATGAGAAAAAAAAATTTGGGAGGTTCGTTTGCAATACCAAAGTGACTCATTCAATAAAACCATTAAAGCGAATAAAAATACAATTTAATTTACACGAGGACGAGTTACTTGGTCATTCAAGAAATGATGTTCTAACATGATACACTGAAATATGCACAGCAGATTTAATCTTTATTTTGCTTTTATTAAATTTCATTTTTTACAACAAAAAGTCATAATATAACTAACTCTAAAATCACTGAAGTGCGAAATATGCAAGAGGCAACTAAATTTGTTTTAAACGATAGATATTCAAAATAGTTCTTAATATATCATTTTACCGCAAGGTCATTCAACCATTCTATTAAATTATCATTTAAATAACATATAATTCAGATTTAAGTCTCTATTCAAAAGCAGTTTTCGGAAAGAAACATTTTATCACATTAACATTTAGTCCTCCAATCAACCAATTTAATTTAAACCTCATAAAATTTTGCTTTAAGTGTAAACAAACTTTGGAAGAATTTTTTTTATTGCTTAAAAATGTTTAAAAATAAAAAATAATAATTTATGAGCATTTAGTATTAACTAGCTTTTACCCGCCACTTCGTATGCATGGAAAAGCACAAAATAAAGCCTCAAAACAATTTATTTACGAAATAAAGCAAAACCGCAAATCAAGTCCGCATTTCTTTAAAATCAAGTCAAAGTCTATTTTATTTATATATCGAGATTGAGATAGCTACATTAGTTTTATGTATATATTTTTTAATCTTTTAATTGAAATGAAAACACAGTCCTTAATAATTACAACACAATGCACATGCGTGAATTTTCTAGGCCAGTTGGGGTAACACAATACAGATTAGAATTTTCTATTTTTTTTATTTCGTTTTATTTTAATTCAAAATAAATTCGAAAAATCGACTAACTAACAATGTTTAAATTTAGATTCATGAAACACTAAGAAAATAAACGGAATCGTTTGAAAAAATCGGTCGAAAACCTTTTAAGCCTAACTTCATTAACGTAGGGAAAAAAGCAAACTGAAGTGTTACTCAATTAGCGGTGGGGAAATGATAATTTTTATCTGGAATGTAAGAAAAGTTCCGTTTTTACAATATTACTTGTAATTTTTCCGTTTTTTCTCTCTCTAATAACCTTTTTCAAGGCTTAATAAAAATATTTAAAAAAAAAAATTAGCCGAATTGATGGAGCCGTTCTCTAGTTTTGCATTTAGCAACACATTTGGCGACTATTTTTTATTTATATAGACTAAATGAATTAATAATGGATAACTGTTTTAAAAGTACACAAACGTATCGGAAACCTTAAAATATTTCCAGATAAATGTTTGCCCAAACCATTCGAGTTAAAACATTCACTGTACTCTGTCAGAAATAGAAGCAATCGAGCAGAGGAAAACACCGTGCCGTAACAACCTAATAAACTTCCCTTCAATTCGCAGAAATTCGATTACGCTACAAGTGGTCGAGAAAAGCAAATCCTTGTTCCGAATGGGAAGTCGTGTTGGCAGCACATGACCGGCACAAAACTCTACTGTTCGGCAAGCAACCACATTGCGCTAATGCAGACTGAGGGTTCTTTCATCTGCAATTCTTCACCTCCTCCCCCGTTCCTTCGGAATTAAGGGAAGTAGACGCATACCTCCAAACGAGATGTGATGGAAGGCGACGTCCATCCCTGACGTAACCTTGGATACCGATTCCGTGTCGCGGGAAGCAAGAAAAGATAATAAGAGGAGAAAGAAACAAGAGGAGGAAGTGGACAATATTTATGCGCAACCCCTCCACCTCCCCTATTCCCCAGTGCATCTTCTGATTGAGTTATAGGATTTGACAGACAGACGCGAACGGGCTATGCTGATCAGTGATTCGGTGGTGACAGGCAGTGGCGGAAAAGCGTGCAACTTATTTGGGACGTGTTCTTTTATTTGTCTATTGACAAACGAGATTTGTAAAAGAGTATGGATTTTTATTTTTTGTCAGATGCAGAAATACATTTTGTCTCAGCTGGATGTTGAGTGATAACTTAGAACTCTCGATTACTACTAACTAACTATGCTACCTACTAACTTCGACCGTGTCGAAGGTTGGAACAGAAAATCGAGTTGCATGATGTTTACAAACCGAAGGGAGCACTTAACGATGAATTTAGTCGGATTTGATGTATCGGATAATTGTCTATCCATGGCCACCTGAAGAAGCGTATTTAAATCCTTTGTTTATCATAACATTGTTTAAAAGGCGTGCATTTGAAGTTACAGAAAACAGAGAACTATTTAAAGGTCATTGAAAAGTACAAAACTTATATCCATAAGTTGATTACAATATAAAGACTTTTTTAGAGATACGACTCTCGTGAATCGAAGATCTCTTACAACAGAATTCATGTGACACATTTTTTAAAATTATTATCTGACTGTTGCTGCCATTTGTTCATTTAATATAAAAATTCACGTCTTAAAAATAATTTGTTTCATACATAAATATATGATAATAATATTTAATTTTTATTAATTATACTCTATTAGAGTCACTTAAAAAGTAAAATAAGGAATATAAAGTTTAGTTACATTAACGTCCCGTATTAAAAATACATTAGGGCTATTTTGGAATGGAAATCGTCATTTTTAATCGCAATCAGACGGTAAGGGTGACACCCCTTTTCCAGCCTTCCATAGTTCACCCCCATGGAAGTGTTTCGTTCCGACGGCTTTGGCGTGCACCGGACCCGTTTACACGGCGGCTCTTCGATGAAACCGGTTTTCAAACTTGAAAAGTCTGTTTCCGAAGCCGAGACCTTACCACAAGGCCGCTATTCAGTAAACAGGAAATCTGATCAGTAAACAGGAAATATTTGTGAACAGCAATTAGGTGTTTATTAAGAGACTAAGTTTCGAGCATAAATCCCCATGTCCGAAAAATAGTATCAGATACAGGAATTTAAATTACACTCATGTCTATAAATTAACGATAATGCAAGTTCAAGAAAAAAAAGTCTCAGGAGCAAACAAATATATAAATATTCTTTACAAATTAGTCACATAAATGACTTATTTGTAAAGAATATTGATTAAATAAAAGGCAAAGAGCAAAAAAGATGATATACGTTTGATATCATTAATAAATATTGCTTCCTGGACCAAATTACAAAATTTAAAAAAAAAGCTATTCATAAAAACCAATATTATATTGTTGGTATGATTTTTAGTAGGTAGTACGTCACTCAAGACAGCCCGTGGTACAGCCTGTCCACTACACTCTGTACAACGCCTAGGCATGCTGAGTATCAAATTATAGATCTGATCTTGGAGAATATTACACCACTTATCAATAAATGCTCTCTGAAGTTCAGGTTGATATGTAGCAGGGGATTTACGGTTGCAACTCCTCTGCCAAGCATGTCCTACATACTCTCTTTTGTATTCAAGTTCAGTTACAATGCTGGCCATTAATACACGTGATATCCTCCGATCGAAGGCATTCATTTACGATATTTGTGCAGAGAGGACGGGCATTATCATCCATAAACACAAACTATGCGCTCTTTGCGCACCGAAACAAACGTACATACATTTGTTCCAGAATCCTGGTGGTTCCTGGTTCCTGGTGGATTTGGCCAGTCATGGTTCCAATTAGAACATGCAGGTCACTTCTGGAATACAGAATAATTCTTCCATTTCAAACAAGCAATCCTGCATCATCGCAACGTTGTTGATTTTCTCTTGGTGGTAACGGGTACCTGGTGCTATCCAGACGAATGTACGGCATTAATCAGACTGAAAGCTACTTTTGGTCTGACATCACATAATCCCACTGTTGCGATGTCCACAATCCATGCTCCAGGCTAACCGCAGGCGACAGTGAGTTGACGTAATTGGAACACATCTGACAGACCTACGTGCATACAGACAAATCTGTCCTCAGTGTTTGTACACGGTCTTGTACCAGTGGCCGAAGCAATTGTACCAGTGGCCGAGGAGAGCTGACAAGAAAGGTCTGATACTGCTTTCCATCTGTTTCTTTTAGCAGTTACTGCCGAACACCGATCCTCATTCGCCGTTGTAACTCGGGGTGACCTGTGCTGTAACGTCTACTCACATTCTCTTCACCTTGAATCTTTTCGAAAGCCTTGATATTGCAATTTGGACGATTCCAAGTTCCTCGGACACGTCCAGCTGGTTCGTTTTCATTCCAAATGGCCGATAATTTTACCAAATAAAAAAAAACTTCCAAATGCATTCTTTGTGTCATAGCTATGCGGTTATTGCACTGAAAAACTTAAAAAGTTCTTTTTTTTTGCTGATATTCATTATACGTCTCTCTTTTACAATCTCATCATAGTGACGTACTATCTGAGTCATCTGGTGGCTTCTTGCAATTTGCATATGATTTTTTAAGATGTATGAAATTCATTTTACAAGTAATATATGTATTTTAGAGTTCAATTTCCGCGTCACTCTGAATTATCCTTAGTTAGAAATCGCATGTTTTAATTCTAAATTTTGTTATTACCGAATATTATGAAGAAAGGGGAAAGAAGTTCAAATCAATCTCGCCCTCTTTCAAATGGTTCCCAATGGGATCTTCTTCCCAGGGTAAAACACAATTTAAAGCAAATAAATCCGCAGAATTTCTTTGGATTTGTTACTGTCCTAAACACAGGAATGAAATCAGGATAAATGGGATCGAAGGGGGAAAATCAATAATCGTGGAAGGAAAAAGGAAGTTTTCCGTCTTCATCGCGAAACTCTTTCTCAAAGAAAATCTACCTTTTTTTCCGGTTCATCTATCTTTCCGAACTCCCGTTTATGTCTGCCTATCGGTTATGAAGATTTTTTAAACGAAGTTGTGAATAAAGGTAAGAAATTCTGAGAAATTTCAGTACCAAAATATTTGCAGAATTTATTTTCTTACTTACAAAGTACTAATATTTGAAAATGATACGATGATTCTTTATAAAGATGTAAATAAAAACTAAACAAGTATTTCAAATACATCATCATTTAATAATTTTTTTAACCATTGCAAATTAACTGTGTATAAGTAACGTATAACTTTTATGATGAGGTAAATTTCCTGATACTGATCGCCATGATAGATGGGTTGCCCGGATGATTGACTCTTTAAGGCATTGAAACAATTAATATGGAACTCCTTTTTCTTAAAATACATAACTTGTTATTTGATGAAAGATATGTATTTTATTGAATTAGTCTCTTGCAAATTACTGAGGCGCTAGTTTTTCAAAAAGGAGTGTGCTAAGAATAATCATGCAAATAAAAGTTCGAATTCGGAAGCAATATCCAAAGAACAGGACTTTTTAATTTCAACTCTAACAAAGAGACACAATTGAGTTTTTCGCTGTATGAAATCGAATTTTATCATAACGTTATTTCAGATTGAAACCAAATTAAATTTTAAAATAGTTATGAAAAAGAAAGAATTGTATGGTTTTGAAATTAATACGAATAAAAAGATAATTGTTCGAATTTTAAGGCAAAGCAAAAGACATTTTGGGGAAATAATAATCTTGACAGATATGAATATCAGCTTTAAGAAGCAACAATAACGATTATAATTCCAATGGAGATTGTCAAGCATGTTTTCACTTGATTAAATTACTTAAATACATTAAAGTAATTATTCAATCTTAATTAAACTTTGTTTGACGTTTACTTCTAGCATCTAGACTTGAGTGAAATATTCGAAATGTTTGTTTGATATTCTGACATTTGCCATTCAACAATAGGAATTAAGATCGTTTTCTGTGCTACTTACATCAGCATTTTATGAATAGAAAGATTTAAAAAGGAAAAAAAAATCGAGATTTCATGATTAAAAATCTGAATTTTCGTAATAATGACTGCAATGGTCATCTCAGAAATGATTATTGCTTAAAAAATACTTCTGAACTTCATTTTAATAAAATCTTCAAGAAATATTACTAAGTATTTAATTATATTTATCTGTATTAAATGCTGGCATCCTAGCATAATGGTCGCGCCTCTTCCCCACGATTCTGGCTCGGGCACGGTCGCTCTCCTGTTGTGTGAGGTGTGGGTATATGCCATCCTAGAAGAAGGGAATGCGAGTGCGAAGTGAATGCGATGTATGAAATAGTTAATTCGCACTATTGACCCTAGTTGGCGCTACTGGAAAAACAAGAGTCGCTCGCTGGGCTTAAATCGCTGACAGATCAGTCATCGGCCTAGAAAAGTGCTGTAAGTAACAACATCTGGATTAATTCTAGAAAATTATTAATATTTTTTCAAAGAGGAGGAAATTCAAAAGAAAGTAGATGAATTTAACTAGTAACAGGTTAAAAAAAATCAATGAGGTAGCCAGTTAGAAACCTAAACAAATAATAGCAGATTAAGGGGGGGGAACCGTTGGAAATCATCTAAGATTACAGTGACAAGACTTGGATGAGGGGGGGAGGAGAGAAATAGAGATCACCTGGCTGCTGGCTTTTAGCCTAACAGGAGCTACGGTGCACGCTAAACTCAACGAGGGAACACTTTAATTTTCTTTCTCTAATGTACTGTTTTGTTATAGTGTAAAGAAGGAATTTCGACATTTTCAGAAGTTATATGTCAAACATCATCAATGGGATATTTCCTGCTAATTAATTCATTTATATCATGGGTATCCATTTTTATCTCTTTTCCCATTCTCGTTTCTAGGCCAGTCTCAGTACAGCAAAATAATCAAATAAGATTATAAATGAAATTATAATATTAATAATACTAACTGCAGATGCTGCTGCATTTCTACAATCTTAATAGATGAATTGCTACTCAATGAAATTAAATAACATATATAAATAAAACACAAACCTTATAACAAATTATGCAAGTTCTAAACAAAATTCACCTGGGGATGACGTAATTAGAATTGCATTCAAATAAATAAACCCTGAATGACCTTTGATGTGGATCTTGGATGGCCTTTAGTCATTGTAAATCACATTTCTATACGTAATATTTTAACAGTTATATTCGGGAATCGAATGAAGAAATTTCATTGGATTTTAACCAACAAAGTGGTAATTTGTAAGACATGGAGAATCTTATGCCTGCCATTTTGTGAAAAGACATTGAAATGAAAAATTCGCTTCCTCACCGAGGAAACGAATTTTTCATTTTGCCATAAATCTCTCACGTTTGAAAATAGAGAGATAATTCAAATAAATCAAATTATTGCCTTATTAAGAAAAAACAAATCGTAAAACAGATAAATTTTCTTAAAAGCAATTATCTGAAAAATTAGTTTTTAGTCATCAATTTTGAATTTTTTTAAACTCTATAACCTATACTTCTCTATGGAAAAATTCACAAAAGTAGCATTTTCTTTCAGGTTTTTCTCATTCTCGTAGTCACATCACTTATAAAATTAGAAGAAATGATTTGTTTCTCATTGAATATCTTTTCACATTAGAAATTGTTTTCACTTTTCAGGTTGCCGAATAGATATTGTTTATGTTAACAAATAGGAGCTGCATTCGGAATTTTCTATATGATCAGATTCACTTCTAAAATTTTTTTTCTTTCATCGCTTATAAAAGTTTTTTTCAGATATTTATTTTCTCAACATTCGTTTTCCTCTTAGAAGTAAGTGGAACATTCAAATCCAGCCGAAAAATGTAACATTATATTATGAAACGTCTTTTTTACCTCTTGAATTCTATTTGAAAAAACTCCAATTAAAGAAATCAGAAATTCTCCCCCCAACAAAGCATGATGAGCAACTTTCTGAAGAAAAGTAGTCGCAAAGAATTTGATTGAAGATGGACATAAGAAACGCCCTTTATTTTGTTTATTTTAGATATAATTTTTGAAAATTTTTTGAAAATCGTTTTTGCTAAAAAGCTGTTCATCCAAGATATAAAAGAATCATTTATTAATGTCAACCCAACTTTCATGAATTGCAAAAAATTACTCTATGCATTTGAAATAATAAGTAAAATAAAAAGAAACCGGTTTCTAACCACAATCCTGCCGATATTGGTACGTTTAGAGGTGTTCGACTGCATACAAGAAGTCTCTAACAACAACGATTGGTTCAATTATACTTTTTTTTTTCAAGTGAATGTTTAGGATCCGAAAGAAATCTCAAACTAACACAAATACTGCGTCTTTATCCGTCTCCTAAGCGGGAAAAAATCGACAGAATTTTTCCAAATCCCAATTTCAGCACTAATTTCGCTGGTTTTTATTTCAAAAGAAATCTCACGATCCCCGGGTACAGACCGACAAACGATCATTCCTTTGTTGAATTTGGCTCAAAATTTATAGTTTCTGCCCCATTGACACCAATCGGGGTATTTCATCCCTTTAACTCACTTTGTTCTTTAGCTATCATAGCAATGTATACTAGAACAGACGCACTTTCTGTTGACAATATGCTTTTAATCGTATAAAATTATCTGAGTATTAACGGCCAGCCGTATCATTGCAATATGTGATTGTTTCTTATTTGTCATGACGTCAGAGGCGGTTAGTTATAAAATGAAATGAATTAATCTTTTCAAGAGAACGGTAAGCAATAGATGAGACAATATGTCTATGCCATGTTCTTTTTAATTGATTTTTTTCCTGTGTTTATGATAGTATTTTTTAAAGATATTAGATTATATATTTTCTTTTAGGACCCAAATGGTAATAGAACTATTTTTTTCTGATGTGCCCGTGCTTAATAAACCTTAATTTATTTCTACTACTGTGTAGTTATTACTTCCACCGTTCAAAAGGTCTCTGCTAAAAAAATAATACATTACCATCAAGTTTCCGATAATACTTCCTGTAAGCGGAATTTAAGTGAAATTTTGCAGAAGTCTACAAACTTGAAGCGAAATTCGTATACCAAATTTCATCTCTCTAGTTCAAAGCAATTTTGAGTAATCTTTATCACACACAGGCAGGCAGGCAAACAGATTTTGTTATTTACCTATCAGACCGCCAACGCCAACGGTCGCCAACGATTTACTAACTCATTGGCTCAAATTTGGAGATAAACCATCGACGCCAACGAAACCAAAAGAAATGGCGGACGACAGTTAAGATTTGAGCAATTTTTAATAAAGTGGCGTTTTTTTGCCATTATTGGCGGTTCAGAAACTCATTGGTGACGCTTTCAAATTCGGCTATAAAGATAGACGGTCTAATACGCAAGTACCCAGACTTTTTCCAAAAAATGTGTATTTCAAACTAAGGTAGGTGTAAAACATGCAGATTCGTCGAAATTTCGAATCCGAATCTTTTGATGATTACAGTGCTGTCTATGCATTTTGTATTCGAGAAAGTAATAAAATTCCCCAGCATATGATTAAGCATTTGATGAGCGAAAAGGCTTTTACACTTTCTATATAAACGAATAATAAACGCTACGTTACTCATTCTGAAGACATTATTTTGCAATCAAAAACAATGAAGAGAACGTAACAGAGAGAAATAATGCATCCCTCATTAGAGGAATCTTTTCGAATTTGAATAACAAATCATTTTCATAATCTAAGTCAAGGCAGCTTCTCCTGTAATTAAATCCCTCAGAGGAGTTCAAACGCAGTGCGTGACGAGGAGTTGTTTTGCAGCCAGGGGAGTTTAACAAACGATTCCATAACTATCCTTTCTGAATAATCATCGCGAAGAGGCAGTCCACAGGCAGCTGTTTGGGTTTGAACAGTGACGTTGCTCCGAATTCCCGCACGGCTAATTTTGAGTTCCAAAGTTTCACTAATGAGCTACTGGAGCGAATGCAAGGATTCGGCTGAGACTACCTGCCGAACGGATCGAGGGAGGCTTATTTGAGGTCTCCTTCCAAGCTGTGGTGTTTTGCATCGCGATCTTCTCTTCAGTTTCGATTCCAGAGAATTGAAAGAGATTCGATGAATGGGAAATATATTGCTAGATTCATTGTGAGGACACTCCGTTTTATACAGAATAGATTAATCCAATATGAGTTTCGAAGTCTTAGCCGTGGCATCGAGCATTCAAAAATTATTTTATCAAGAGTTTTGCAGCCAGCTTTTACGTCGCTATTAATTTACTATAGAAATGATTTAACGAGAGAGGCTTTAATTAAAAATAATAAAGTGAAGCATAATTTTATCTGTGTAATAGCATCTATTTTAATTTTATAACTTATAAAACTACTTTAAAAGTCATTAGCACTAGTGAGAATATATTTTAAATCTAAGGAAGTTGTCTCCTTAAATTCTAATCTATATAAATATAAATGAATCACAGAATGTGTTGCTAAACACAAAACTCGAGAAGGGTTCGACCGATTCGGCTAATTTTTTTAAATATTATTTTTAAGTCACGAGGAAGGTTTTAATGAAGAAAAAGAGACGGGAAAATTGTAAGGAAAATTAGTAAAAGCGACACTTTTCTTCTTTTTCCACCAAAATTCTTCAGTAATATTTCAGTTTGTTTTCTTCCCACGTTAATGAAGTTAGGCTTAACAAGTTTTCGATTGATTATTTCAGGGGATTCTCTTTATTATTTTAGCTCTTAATGCATTTAAAACTAAAAATTGTTAATTAATAGATTTTTCTTGGATTCATTTTCATGTATTTTTGAATTAAAATAAAACAGAACAAAGGATATTAAAAATTTATAATCTGTCTTGCGTTACCCCAACTGGCGTAGAAAATTCACGCATGTACAATGTGTTGTAATTGTTGACAACTGTATTTTCATTTTAATTCAAACTTTAAAAAATTATGTGTATAATACTGCTGTATCTAGCTGAATCTAGATCGACAAATAAAATAGACTTGACTTGATTTTAAAGAAATATGGACTCGATTTGATATTTTGATTTATTTCAGGTACACACTGTAAATAAATTGTTTTTGGGTTAGTTCTGTGCTTTTCCATGCGTACGAAGTCGCAGATAGAAGCTAGTTATCTAATAAAAGTGAAATTTTGTTTTAGAAGTATTTTTCCCTACCGATTTAAGCGAAATTTGAGGCGGAAATACAAAATTACAAAAAACATGACATTTTTAAATAACTTCGTTTTTTAATTATTCCGTTTACAGACTTCTGAAAGTATATCCCAAGAGCCATTAGACCTTGTTTCATTTGGCTTAAAATTTGATAGGTTTTGACAATAAAGATGTTAAACATCCGTACTGGGTTTCATTCATGCATCTCTATACGCTACAGATTTTCTGCAAAGATCATATACCAAATTTAATCTCATCAGCTTAAAATAGTTTTGACTTATTTTTGTCACATGCAGTTAGATAAATATTTTACAAAAATGTGTTTTTTCAACTCGGATAGATATAAAAATTGAAGATGCATCAAAATCTTGAATTCGAATTGTTTAAGTATAGCAATATTTTTTTACTGCATATACGAGAATGTAAAAAAGTAAATAAATAAAAGATTAAAATGAAATCTGCTTTGCATATTTCATTGTATCATGTCAGAACATTATTTCTTGAACTGCCAAGCACCACGTGATCCCGCAAATTGCGTTAAATTCTTATTCATTTTAACGTTTCTTTGAATGAGTCACCGAAAAGCTTTGTCTCGCCTTTATTGCTTTAAAAAATATCACATTTCCTATTTGTTTCATTTCATATAATCGCGTGTTCAAAATGACATTTTTCTCGGTTTTATTTCCTGTAGTCATTAACTTATTTTTTTAACTCAGAGCATTTGTAAATGCAATGGCAACACATTATTAAAAGCTTATTTTTTTGAGATGCTCGTGCAAATGATAAAATTTCAATTTTTCGCCTGCGGATTTTTGTTGACGACCGTTGATGTTTTGTTGTCTGAACAAATAAGAAGAACGGTAGCTTGTTGATATTATAATAACAAGAATCAAAAAGATGACAGAACTTCCCACATTCAGGTGAATTGAGTCAGAATTAGGTCTGACTTTCTTTTATGACTTATATGAAGTGAGACTTAAATTTTGAAATGGTGAATTTTTTTAGAGTTCCTTAGCCTTGATCATTAAGTTTGATGATTTTGCTACTTCAGGAAATCAGAATTGATCACAAGGTTAGTCATTCCAAATATGTGAAATGAATTTGGAGAATTCATGTTTAAATCCTGGAAATTTATATGCTGTATTGTTCAGTGCTGGAAAACCAAGCGAATTATTTGTATATACGTTAAATTTAATTACCAAAAAATTATATACAAAAGAAATGCAATCAATTTAAAACTGAATTCAGCAATTTACTTCCAATTAAAATTTGGGTGCGACGAGAGAATCCTTTCGCCACTCAGCGTTTTGATTGGTTGAATCAAAATGAAATTCAGCGGTTTAAAAAATTCAACCAACCATAATCAATTCAGAAATCGGTTCTCCTCATACGATCACGAGATTTGGTGCGTTTTCGCCCTTTGGCGATGTGATTCTACGGATCAAACAAAATTTGTTTAATGCAGAGCACAAAAATAATAATGTATACTTAAATTTCTATTTTTAACGGCATAATAAAGGAAACCAAATTTTCCATTGTATTCATTCGTGTAACCGTTTTAGCACCAATCGCGCTTTTCCTATTTTATGACCTAAAGTGCCAATGCTCTGACCTGCGAAGCCGACGATCACGATTTTTGTCGATGTTTGACTTTAATGTTGCCATTCAGTTTTAGGTAATTTAAAATAGAATTGGAGTAATATTACAGTTTGTTGAAGTATTTGTTTTTTTTCCTTATTGACAGCCATGATTATAATAATATAATAAAGTAAATAATGTAAAATAGAGTAAAAAGATAATAGTGATTTATATATTTATTTCCTAAAATAACTACTAAAAAAACTTTTTTTAAAATTATAAAAAATAATATTACTATCATTGTTGTCGTAGTTAGAGTTATGCTTCTTATTTTTTGTTTAGAAGCCATCAATTTGCTGAAGGGCATAAAATAAAAACAAAATCATACTTTACCATAAATTACATAAAAAATTAGTACAAATATTACTTCTCATGCCTTTTAGAACTGCAATAAAATATTAAAATGATATTTTTATGTGATTTAAACACTCTGGTATCACCACTTATACTCGGAAGAATATCAGAGCAATACTAAACTGAAAGAAGTAAAAGCTATCGCATCTCAAACAAAACAGCGCCATCGCGCTCCTTGGCATTTTTGACGCGGAATATGACAAACTCTATCGGGTCGATTGGCGATTTTCGATTGGAAAAGATTCAAGACCAGTGGCACTCAAACGGTTAATCTATTAATGCATGCAAATCTAGATATAGAAAAGCACTGCTGGATTCTGCTATTTCGACATATATTTTTCTTCGATTAATTTTTATCTAGCATATCTTCCTCATATTTTTTAGCCAATAGTTGCACTATTTTTTTAATACTGTGAAAATCGTTTTTCATCATCCATCAGCAAATTTGAAGCAATCATAATTATTTAAAGCCCTTAATTTGATAAAATGGTTTTGACGTTGCCGATGTCTTTTGGTGCATCTTAGACATAAGTTCAAGAAATTTAAAATTCAGAATTTTTTACCAGTATCTAGAAAATTGAACTTCTTGTCTCAAAAATATGCGAAAGAGGAATTCCCTTTGTCGAGTTTCCTTGTGTACATTCTAGCAACCACGTTTAGTTGACAAATATGATAATTCCATCGGAGAAACAAACAAATATACTTCGTTCCAGAATGGATGCACTTTCCAGCACTTTAATCACGAACGCAAGAGATAATACAACCATTCATGAATGTTGCAATAAGAATAGGAAAGCATTTTTTTCTGACCTATTTTCATGTTTATTTAAAAATATCAAGTCCTTCATGGCTGAAGAGAGTTTTTTTTTTTTTCAAAAGATTCAAAACTCTAGGCAGCTGTTGAAATCCCTCACAAACAATTGACTCATCCTTTACAGCACAAAATGAAAAATAAAAAAAGCAACGAAATTTCATTAAATGTTATGCAAAATAGTATTGTTCTGTATTCTTCATCGCTGAGATTGCATTTTCGGCACCTTGAGTCCCAAAGAAATCTATTTATTAATATAAAGATACAAAATGGCTTTTGACATGAAATAAAAAAACCCGTTTGTTACAAAAAATAATCAAATTTTTGGTTTTCAAATCTTTAAAACTGATTCACAGTCTTAAGGTGAAACACTGAATACTTACAAGCAAAATATATGAATTAGAAATACCTTTTATATTTATCTGACTAATTGTCTTCAACAGTAACGTTATCATAACTAAAACATATCAATTTGAAATATTTTAAAATTAAATAAAAAAAAAACTATTGTTTTCTTTTACTATGCTTATTTTTTATCTTATTTTTATTCTTTTATCTTATTTAAAAATTTACGATGTTTCAAAAACATTGCCGAAATTTACTATAGTTCCTTTAAAGTAGATAAAAATATATAACAATCTTATAATTATTTAATTTTTAACTTTTTCACATTACGAAAAATGTATATAATTTTATTATTTAAATTATGTTACTTTTATTTCATATCCTTCGGTTATTTACAATAAGATTAAATTTAAGAATTTATTCTTCATTGTAAATTTTAAAATAATATATTTTCTTTCGGAAAAGCATTTTTGAAATCTTTTAAAGAAAAGCAATATTTAGTTGTTTGAATTCAAATTCGCGTCAAATCCCATACAGTATTAGCCTTCAACATTTTAAAATTTAATTTTTAGTTTTACAAACGTGTCAAATAATTTAATTCAGTTTCTATGGGAAAAAATGGGAGTTGAACCAATCATTTGTTTACAATTTTTCATATAATAAAATAAAGTGAAGATGAGATAAGAATACAAGAATCCTTCCTGAAGTTCAATTTAAAAAGGTGACGAAAATCGGTTTTGAAAATTAATTCTGCCAACTAATTGTCTATTTTTAAATCTGAGAAAGATCAAAAAGCTCAGTATTTGCAACACTCTATTCTTTAAACAAGATATTTATTTCATTTTCTTCTATCAGAATTGCTACATGAAGCATATGATGTTCCTTTATATATAATTTCTTGTAATCCTTGCCAGCAATTTATGAACATATATGTCTTAAATTATTCATGAAAATTCTATTTTCACATTATGAAAAAATAAGCATTATGAAAATATAAGCGAAACAAAGAATTTTGCTGATGAGAAATGATGAATAATATTAACAGCATAATAACAGATAAAAAGGCACTTACGTATTAAGCCGTCGATCTTTATCGCCAAAATTGAAGGCGTTGCCATTGAGTTGCTAAAACGCCAATAATGGCGTCATTATTTTAAAAATTGTGCAAACCTTAACTGTCGTTCGCCATTTTGTTGGTTTTGCAAAAGATCATTAAGCGTTTTTTTTTCTGTTCTTATTTTTTTTGACTCGTTAAAAGGATTAAAATCTGTGATTTGTCTGCCAACAAAAAGGATGAAGTGACGAATTTCCAAAATTATGGAATTATTCCATCTAAAAATGTTCGAATGAGCACGTTTTTCGCAAAAATGGACAAACAATGGCGGTGTAATGTATCAAGAAGTTCTGACCATCTACGTAAATTGGCACGAGGTGGTTGACGACCATCGGCACATCTACGGTCTAATACGTAAGTACTGATAAAACTTATTTTGAGTGAGCAAAACTAGTCTTTGTTTGCAAATCATTTGCAAAGAAAGACAAACATAAATCACTAATACACATATCGAATGTAAAACATAAAATATGTTTAATTTTGATAGTTTATTGTAAAGTAAATCATTTAGTCTAAGTCTAATGAGAGTCAAGTATATGCTTATTAAGGGGATTGCACTTTTTATAGGTGTATTACAATACAATGATCAAAGGCTCTTTCAAATACTAGATTCTAAAAGTTAGAATTTAGATAGTCTTCACAGGATTGGCCATACAAAGAAAGAAATAGACGTCTTGTGTGATATGTTCTGATTCAAAGAAAGTTAAAAACAACCAAAGAAAATAAAGGAAAAAATAAAGAAAAGGAAGAGACATAAAAATAACGCGGTGAATAAGTCTGAATGATGCAAACTTTTGAATATACACATAATACTGCCATTCAAACATAATTAGAGAAAAATAAAATTTTCCAAAAAAAGTCACTTAAAAGTGAGAAAAAATACACCAAAATTTTAAAAATAATAATAATAAAAAGAAAATGAATGACTTTTATGAAAGATAAAAATCTATGAATAGTATAAAATGAAATCTCCTGAAAGTATCTTTATGTTTGAAAGAAAAAAACTCGAAAAATACTTATCTGATATTGGAGATATATCATTTTGTAAGGCATTTATTGGGGAGATATAAGTAATTTGTAGTCATAACAAAATAAAAAAGGAGTTTTACAATTCGGATTTTAAATATTTTCCTACTACTATTCACACATGCAAAAAACAATATCTGTGCTTCGAATTTATTAGCGCATGTGCGAAAACCTCACACTATGCATGTGCAAAAACCTCTCACTACGCATGTGCGAAAACTTCCCACTACTTATGTGCAAGTAGCAACAGCTGTGGTATGCATATGCTACACATTTTTTGTTGTTGTTTACGTCATATTTTAAATAGCAATACAAAATTTCTTAAGCCCCCCCCAAAAGGAAATCTAACTTCGGGCGGAGCCCATTAAATGCCAAAACGTTTGTTTGTTGAGCGATTATGAAAAGGTAGAGGAAAGAAACGTTCAGGAAGCGAATATTAGAGAAAGGATAGATACATTTAGGGAAGGAGTATCTTCTGTTGAGCGAAGCAACCATTTCTCCTTAAATCGCACTGCAATTGAATTACAGAGGAAGAAAGAGTCAGACATAAGTATAAAGATAATTTTTCTTCTTGGATGTTATCCACGGGTTAAGCTGTGAAAATGTTGCAAGTATATAAATCAATACATACATAAAAAAAATAATAAATAAATGCACCGGTTTAGGTAGAGTCCATTCTTAGGTACAAAAGCTGACTTTTTCTTCTTTTTTTTTTAACGCTCACAAGATACTCTTCAGCTTTGCTTCCTCTGCGTATATTTTGAAAGATTCAGGCAGTAGCGGAGTCTAGGTTGAAGAGAAAGGATTTCTAATCATACAAAAGTTATAACACAAGATTAAAGCAAAAAGGGTGCAACAAATTTTTGGTCTCACAACCTTTCTATCGCTATTTCTATTAATAGCAACCTCTTATGGTAAGTTGTTTTATATTTTAAATGATTTCCTAATGTTTTTTATTTGTTAATGTTGTACATATAATGGCAATTGTTAGTAAAATAAAGTTAGCTCAGACTTGATACTTGTAATTTCTATGCGGTGAAGCTGCAATCCGGAAAGAATAACTTACGAAGTCCTTTTGTTTCTATCGTTAAATAACACATGGTTCTAAGAAAACAGAATCCAAGATAGTAAAAATTCGTTCAAACAGCGAAGGAAAAATATGAGAATATAGTAATTTCCCATTTAGAAAATTTTGCTTTCATTATGATGCAGAAAATCAGATTTCTTGACTAACTGCATGGTTCAATTTTTTTTGTTAAAATTTAACCAGTTTCCTTAAACTCTGAAAATGTAGCGCAGAAGGTCATCTGATGCATCATCAATTGTGATTATTTCTCAAATTGAATTTTTTAAGATAGCGAGGGCAAAATCTACGGTTTGTAAATAATTTGAATAAATATATTTTTTAAAAACTGACTGATTTATTTGACTAGAGAAAAAATATTTAAGACGATACTTTTTTCACTGTTTTACCCTCTTTATTACCATTCATGGATGACAAAGGATGGGTTTACGAAGGCGAATATTGATTGCTCTTGCAGGTTCACCCCCCGTCAATCCAATAGTCTGCTGCATATTTAATTGAAGCAGCTTTCATTACCTCAGATGCCAGTGCAGGCTTTCATCTCATTTTAAGATATATTACCTTTAATATCTCTACTAAATTATTTTTGGAATTAAATTTTAGAGCTTTAAATACACCTACACTATTCTTGAATAGCTAAATTATAGTTATGGATAGATAGTTAAATAGATGGGTGACTTACGGTTTATTCCAAATTTCTCAAATTTAAAACTTAAATCATTGGAAAATTCATCATTGGAAAAATCATCAAGTGAAAAGTTTCAGTTTTATTGAAAAGTTACAATTTTGTCTAATTCGTCAAAAACAAAAAGTTCTGTTAATAATTCAGTTTCGATTCATCTGTGCATAATCAATGCGGAATTATTATTCCAAAAATATCCTACTGCACCTTTTCAATCTTACCAGGAACTCTTATAAAATGATTTTCAATATTTATCATACGTGCTTAATCGGACACTGTAACTTTGACCTGTTAATAATTTATCTTAATTGGTTGATTGGCTTTAAAGAATATATGGAAGCTCATCGACAAAAAAATACTTTTGAAAAGAATTTGTTTTTGCCTTTTCCCTCTTAAAAAATCTGTCGCTTCAAGAAAATCATCGATTCTAAGAATTTTTTTATTTTCATTTCATTCTTCTCTCTGTGTCAGACAGCATGTTTATTCTTTATTGAAAAGAACAAACTTTCAAAAGCAGCTCGTTTCAAATCATTATTCACTTGTATGAATTTACAAAATATGTACACAAAATATTTTTTGACTCTGAGAAACCAGCATCTAAAATTTTGAAGAAAGTAGAAAATTCTTGACTAAGCAGCAGTTTTTTCGAACACCGGCATCATGAGAAGAAATGTCAAATTCCTGACATGTTTATAACGAATTTAAAAGTAGTCTCTGACAGTAGAAATTTTCTACCTTATAAAAAATTGATTTCTTTATGAGAAAAAACATTTCCTCTTTTTATTTCCTTTTCTTACTCTCTTTCAAGTATTTTGAAGAAAAAGCGGGAAAAATAAAAGCTCTCTTCGGTTTCCAGATTCTGATTTTTTTTAAAAAAAACTTTTTTATAATATTTGTCTCTAGATTTTCCGACAGTACCCGGTAAAAATGTAGTTCTTTACGTTAAGGGAAGGCCAATTGGGAGTTCGGGACTAATATTGTTACGGATTTACTTTTCCATCGGGGTTCTAATAAAATTGTTGGTAGATGAAATTATTAGTACTTTAGTGTTAGACGAAGACTTTTACTGTCACGAAGACGATAAATATAGAGACGAAACAAAGGCGGGAAACACACAGCAGCACATTACAACAAACAGTAGTCAACAAGTAGTAATCGGAATTAATAACAACCACAGCAAATAAAGCGGCCAAACAGAATTTAGTAGAAGGGGAGAATTCCTGGAGCTTCACCCTACTGTTTCTCCAAATGTCTGCCAATATCAACTGCCTTCTCGCTTTCGCTGTATCCAACTGCTGACTCACTGCTACACGAGAGGCTACTCCACACAAGACACGATGCTGCTTCTACAATAATCTGGACTCTGCGCACACCTCGAGTCGGCAATCGCTTGTGCTCTTCGGTGAACGGATCCAACTAATCACTCCAGACTCTCCCACGATTCTAACTTCGCTGATTACTGCAGCCTGAAACTACCGACCTTTTTGTTCCATTGCCAATAGATTTCTATTGGCTTCATTGCCAGTTTATGATCGATTGTGATGAGTGCTGCTGCGTTTTTAATCCCGGAGATTGGTGACGAATTTGGGGATTTAAAAAATTAAAAAAATTGAACTGAGAAGCAACATTTCAGGTTAGTAATAACACAATCTTCTTTTTTATGTTATTCTAAGAAAATTTTTAGATATTCCTCATGTACACTTAATGCGTTAAGATGTGATTTTCTTTTGTTCCTTTTAGAGATTCTCCAGTTTTTCATTAAAACTTAACTTTTTTCACTAAAACTTTTTTCATTTGTGGCTTGCGATATTTTAAATTAATTTATTATAGAAAATGATGAATAAGAAGAATATTTAGTCAATATTCAGTATAACAAAAATAATTACATTTATTTAATTCTGATTTTTATTTTAAGCAAAACTTTTATTTTTATCGGAAAATATACAGAATGCAATACTTTAAATTCTGGAAAAGTAATTGAAATTTTTCTCCTAAAATTCTGCATAAAATAGGAATTTATAAAATTACGTATATTTTTCATGTTATAAGAAATTTATTTTTCATTTTATTTATAATTTTCTATTGATAATTTATAGTTTTCTTGTGATATTAATTTTTAAAATAAGACTATTTAAATTAAACAATTTTCTTTCCCCTCCAATAAGTTGTAATTTATGTGAAAGCGTACACTGGAATTCAATGCTTGCAACAACCTACAATTATTATTATTAGCTTGATGGTAATAGCTTGGTATCAGTTTGAATCTTTTGTTATATCTTGATGTGTTTTTGTCAAAGTTACGTTTACTTTGTTCCGGCATTCTAAAAATCGTGTACCTTTGAAGGTGTTGCTCCTCTATTAACTGCCAGAGGGAGATTGTTTTAAGAATTTCCGGAACTCTGTGACAGCAACCTGTGCCTGATTGGTTTATTCACTGTCCAGACATCGTAATCAAGTTGGCTGCGATTGATTCGTGTGCAGCTTCAAGTGAGCTTGGACAAAAGTGCGTCTTTCTTGATATTTATTTACAGTTAATCATATCTAATTAAAAAATCGATACAAAAATTATTTAAATCGTGAATTTTATTTTATTTACAAGATATTTAGCTAAAAAGAGTACCTTCAAAAGATACATCAGGTAGGAAGATTTCAAAAATTTGAGTGCCATTATAATTTTGTAACTTTGTCTAAAAGAAGTTTAAAGTTTGAAGACTTTTAAATTTTACCTAAATTAGTTTTTATGTATCTACATCGATTATTATTTCTAAAAGTTCATTGATCACTGCCTGATCATTTTGCTCTGTTGAAAATGCTACAAATTTCATTAATTGCAAAGAGAAAAATGCAACTTTCAAAGAGCTTGTTGGTCTTACTTCTGGTGAGAATTCAAACTGAAGAACCATTCTAGATCTTTTTAAAAAAACCTCTAGTGGTTTTCCTACTCAAAGAGAATAATGATACAAAATAATTAAATCAACTTTTTCATGCAGAAATAGCATCTGAAAGTTTTAAAACATATATGTTCCCTCTAATATCAATTTTATAAAAGCGCTCATTATCCGTTAGACCAAACTCTCCTTCTCCATCTCTCTTTTAAACACATCGAATTCAGCCTTCGTACCAAAACTTGAAAAATAAATTCAAATGGCTCCTTCGACGTAAATGAAATTCAAATGGCTTCTTCCACGTTTTGTGACAGAGAACGGCTAGAAGATTTTAAAAGACTGTAGTCCTTTTGAAAGAATCGAAAATGTGTCCTTTCTGATTCGCAGTAGAGCTGAAGTTTGAAATTTAAAAAAAAAATCGTTCTACTCTTGTAGCCATGATTTCATAAGATTATTCAAGTCATTTTTAAAGTATCGCTCAGAAATATCATTAATCCCATGCATTTTGTAGCTGCCCGTGTGTAATTATGCATGAAATATTATACATGATTAATAAATTTCATTGATGTCATGATCATTTCATGATATATTATTAGACAAATATTTACAAATGATATTTCCTATGTTTGCATTTTTGAAATAAAAGTATTTGTCTAATTTTTTGATTAGTCTCTCTAAATCAAAAAACAAGTAATATAAAAAAGACAATTTTTTAAAATCAATTCCTACTCAAAAACAATTTTCAGTTACTTTTTATTAAAAAACTATAATTGTAGTTCCCCTGTCTCGTTATACAACAGAAGGAGGGGTACAGAAGTTTCTGTGGGTATAGACCTCTGAGCACCCGAATAACGATCACCTTTGAGTCAGTTCCCCCAGTAGTATAACTCTTGGCACGGAGAACTTTGCGACCAAGTTCGAACTCGCAGCACAAGTGATGCGAATCTATCAACCTACCAACCAAGCCATCCCAACCCAAGAACTGCAACTACTATAAAGAACTACAATAAAAGCGAGAAAGTTAGGTTTTTATTAATTAATATTTGAAAAAATTATATTAGCATCAAATGTTATCCATGGCAAGTTTTAAAAAATGTACTTGAACTTGAATGGATGAAAAGTATTTTATTAAAAATTTAAAATTTTTACAAGATTATATT
>JAOUZG010028934.1:69725-85565 GCA_026289955.1 Argiope argentata | reverse complement strand
AAAAAAAGATATAATTTGTGAGAGGTTGTATATAAAAGTTATTTTCACTTATATCAACCATGCCGTTGAGTACTAAGTTAAAGAAAGAGGAGTTGCGGATTATCGCTGAAGAGTTAGGGCTTTCCGTTCCTGATAATGCGAAAGTAATTCAGTTGAGAGAGATTATTGAGAAAAGTGAAGTGTTTAAAACACAAACTGAAGTAGTTCAGGGTCTAGTAGATCAAGTAATAGCCGATACTCAGGCAAAGCTAGTGCAAGAAAAGGATAAAATTGAAAGAGAAAAAGTGGAAAATGAATTTAAATTAGAACTAGAAAGGTTAAAATTGAGTCAAATAGAGAAAGAAATAGAGTTAGCAAAGGTTAAAAACGAGTCATTAAATAATACACAAAATATTGAAATCATGGATTCGAATTCATCAAGTGTTGAATTAGAAAGTTTAATAAAGAGTATTAAAACTTTAACTATCCCTGTGCCATGTAAATCGGAATCCTTCAATTTATTTTTCAGTTCTTTGGAAAAAGCATTCCAAAACAAAAATGTTTCGAAAAATTTGAAAGCAGAAATTCTGTTGAATATTTTGGGTGAAAAAGTCAGTAATTTGCTGGTTTACATTAATCAAGAAGATTTAAATGATTATAATAAAATTAAAACTTTGGTCTTAAAGGAATTTGAACCCACCCCTCAGGAATGTTTAAATAACTTTAAAAAAGCTCAAAAATTCCCGGCTGAGAGTTTTGTTCAATTTGCATCCAGATTAAGTGCATCTTTTAACTACTACTGTCAGTTGCGTAAAGTAACGGATTTCCAATCTCTATGCGAGCTTATGGTTTCTGATAGAATTTTTGAAACTCTTGATCGAGAATTAATGACTCATATTGCTGTAAAACAAGGGGAAAATTATTTTAAACCTCATGAACTCGGTCGAGAGTGCGACATTTTCTTATCATCGAAAGGTAAATGTAAAAGTGAGATAAATAATAAGATCGTGGCAGGGGATGCAAAAAGAATTTCGGGAAATAAATCGCAATTTCTAAATTGGCGTTCTGATAAATCCGTTTCTAAAGTGTTTGTGTCAGAAGTAAAAAATTCAAAGTGTGTTATGTGTAAGAATAGTGCTAATCATCCTCTTCATAACTGTCCCCAATTTAAGAGACTTTCTGCAAGGGAAAGAGTTGATGTAGTGAAACTGAATGCTTTGTGTTTTCGTTGTTTGTTACCACATAAAATTCGCGATTGTCGCTCTAATAGAAATTGTTTCTGTGGCAGATCTCATAATCGAATGCTCCATTTTCCGCGAGGGGAAAATAGTACTAATAATTCACTGTTTGAAAATATTTCTATTCGTCAACCAGTTTATGACGAGGAAGTAGCGCCAAACCAAACGTTAGAGGAAACGGCGGATAATGCCCAAACAAAGATATTTGCTACGAGTTATCAAAAGAGCCAAAGTAAGAATGTCCTTCTTAGTACTGTTCGTGCCTTGGTTAGAAATAAATATTCAGAGTTTGTGGAGGTTCGATGTTTATTGAATGTAGGAAGTCAGCCTTGTTTAAGTACGAAAGCTTGCGCAGAACGACTGCAGTTGAAGTTGGAAAAAATAAATACTATTGTTTCATGTGTGAATGACGCTACTATGGTGGTTAATAATTGTGTAAAAACTACGGTTACAAACAAGGATAGGAGCTTTGAGCGAGAATTGTCGATGTTAGTAGTAAACAAAATTACTGATGTTACCCCGAACAAGGTCATTGATTTAAAGATGGAAGTATTAAGGTTTCCATCACTGGCTGATCCTAGTTTTAATATCCCAGGAAAGATAGACATACTTTTAGGAGCTGAAGTATTTTATGAATTGTTGAGACCTGGACAATTTCGAGATGTGAATTCATTGTTGCTGTTTCAGAATACAGTTTTTGGTTATGTTGCCAGTGGTAGTGTAGATGAGGTGAGGGAGAACAAAGTTCATTGTGGGTTGATTTTAGATGTTGATTTGAATCGTACTATGAGAAAATTCTGGGAAGTTGAAAATGTGGATAATGAGGTCACTAAGAGTCAGGAGGCCTTGTTGTGCGAAGAGCATTTTGTAAAAACCCATAGAAGGAATGAGGAGGGTCGATATGTGCTTACAATGCCTTTAAGAGATGACCCGTCTTGCTTGGGACATTCAAAGGCCATTGCTGTAAAAAGACTTAACTCGTTGTGGAATCGTCTGGCGAGGGATTCAGAGTATTTGTCATTATATTCAGATTTTATGAGAGAATATGAGGAGTTGGGTCACATGGAGAAGGTTAATGAGAAAACTGAACCATCTTCCTCTTATTATATAACACACCATGGAATCTTTCGTCCAGAGAAGTCGACGCCTAAACTTCGTGATGTTTTTAATGCATCGTCTCCTACAACTAACGGCATTAGCTTAAATGATATTCTGATGAAAGGAGAAGTTATTGAGGACGTATTCACCATCATTACTGGTTTTCGGCGACACAAATTTGCCTTTACCGCAGATATAGAGAAAATGTATTGACAAATACTCATCGAATCAGACCAATGTGATCTTCTGAGAATTCTGTGGAAGACAAATTTTGATGATGAGCCTACCATGTATAAGTTGAAGACTATCACCTATGGGACGTCTTGTGCTCCCTTTCTTGCCATAAGAACTCTTAAACAATTGGCCATAGATGAGAATTCAAGATTTCCCTTGGTGTCTGAAATTCTACTACATGATACAAACATGGGTGACATAGTTAGTGGCTCTTCAACGTTAGAGGGTCTCAGGAGTTACAATGCCAACTTATTGGGGCTATGCAGTCAGCGGGACTGAAATTACATAAGTGGCACACCAATTTTGAGAAGTCTATGCTCTCAGAAAACAGTTATAAATTTGATAAAGAGAAGGGAACAAAAACGTTGGGAGTTCTATGGAACTCTCATGAAGATTGCTTTTCTTTCCGAGTAGATGTCCAACTGAAACAGTCGTATACTAAACGAGAAGTATTGTCAACTATTGCCAGAATATTTGACCCGCTTAGTCTTCTGGGTCCGATAATAGCTCAGGCCAAAATGATCATGCAAGAACTTTGGCGCATGAACATCGATTGGAGCGATGTTCTTTCTGAATTGGAATATAGAGAATGGCATCGGTTTCTAATTGCTCTCAGAGCCTTAAATGAAATTTCGATAAACAGAAGAGTATTCCTTGACCAGCCAACGAGTGTAGAGCTTCATGGCTTTGCAGACGCGTCAGAGCGTTGTTATGAAGCAGTGGTGTACTGCAGATCAAGTGATGAACAAGGCAATATTGTGATTGAATTGGTTGCCAGTAAATCAAGAGTAGCTCCGATTAAAAGCTTACTATTCCCAGGTTAGAATTGAGTGCCGCAGTCTTGTTGTCAAAGCATATGAAAAAAGTGATGACAGCAATCAAAATTACAGTGGCTAGTGTCCACTATTGGTCGGACTCGACTATTGTGCTTTCGTGGTTGCAGAAGCAGCCAATAGATTTAAAACAATTTGTCCAAAGCAGAGTAGCGACGATTCAAGAAATGACTAGTATTAACCAGTGGCATCATGAATCCTCGGAGCAAAATCCAGCTGACATCTTATCACGAGAAATAGACCCAGAAAAACTTATGACTTGTGATTTATGGTGGAATGGACCAGAATTTCTTGATGATAATAGCTATCCTAATCAACCGGTTCCTGCATCAAAAGCTGAAGAGTTTATGGCTGAAATTAAGAATAATTCTATGAACTTTAAAATTTTTAATATTATTGAAGGACATTTAATTTATGAATTAATTCAGCTTAGTAATAATTATATGTCTATTTTACGTGTTCTTAGTTACATTTTTAGTTTTTGTGACAATTCTCGAAATCCACTTGGGCGTACTAGAGGTCCTCTTACCAGCAGTGAGTTGAAAAAAGCTGAGAATTTCTTAATTAAAGCATTGCAGCATCAAGAGTTTGCTGCCGATATTCAACTTGCAACTCAAAGGAGTCCTTTCTCCAAACAGTAAGTTAAAAAGCCTCAACCCGGTTTTGGATGGTTATGGTATTTTGAGGGTTGGAGACCGACTAGAAAATTCAAATTTAAGTTTTGTGTCAAAATACCAGCTATCTTGCCGAAAGGTAATAAACTTACTATAATAATTTTAGAGTATTATCACAAGAAGCATTTGCATGCCGGGGCTTCAAATTTACTATGTATTGTTCGAGAAAAGTTTTGGCCCCTAAGTGGTCGTACAATGTGTCGTAAGGTAATTCACCAATATATCCCATATTTCAAATCAAAATCCATTGTGTCTAGTCAATTAATGGGCAGTTTACCTAGGGAACGAGTTTTAGCTGAGTTTCCTTTCAATTGTACTGGTGTAGACCTTCGTGGTCCATTTATGATTAAATATAATCATCAACGAAAAAGTACATTACATAAGGTGTTTGTATGTGTATTTGTGTGTTTCGTAACAAAGGCTACCCATTTCGAGATTTTGTCAGACTTGACATCTGAGTGTTTTGTAGCTTCGTTTAAAAGATTCATTTCCCGGAAACGCAAATGTGAAAAATTATACTCTGACAATGCAACAAATTTTAAGGGAGCCAATAACCTAATTAAAAAGTTTCTTGAGTTGGTGAAAAATCCCGATGAAATTCTGGCTAATTATTTGGCCGCAGAAGGAATAGATGGGAAATTCAACCCTCCAAGAGCACCTCATTTTGGTAGGCTTTGGGAGGCTACTGTCAATTCGTTCAAATTTCATTTTGTTAGAGTTTCGAGGGGAGCTAATTTAACTTTTGAGGAATTCCTTACATTAACAATCCAAATAGAGTCAATTTTGAATTCGCGTCCACTCTATCCATTATCAGTCGATGCAGATGATTTTGGAGTTCTAACACCTGCTCATTTCCTGATCAATAGACCGATGAATTCAATTATCGAACCTGATTTAACTGGTTTTAAAGAACATCAACTAAAAAAATGGCAACGAGTTACGAAATTAGTTCAGCAAATTTGGAAAAAATGGCACCGGAGTCACCTGAACGAATTACAGCAAAGATACAAATGAGTATACGAGAAAGAAAATGTTCAGGTAGGAGATCTCGCGTTGCTGGTAGAAGACAACTTGCCTACTCATAAGTGGGCTCTGGGTAGAATTAAAGAAATCTATTGTAGGGGAGATAAAAAAAATTAGAGTGGTTCAGGTTAAGGCCCAATTTGGCAAGTTTAAAAGGGCAGTGAGTAGGGTATGTGTATTGCCCATGCTGAAATGACTAATGTAAAAACATTGGAGAAAGGTGTGGATTGCTGTTCAAATAATTTTATTAATTTCTTAAAAATTTTATTCGTAATATTATGTATTTGGTTGAATGTTGAAACATGTCAACGGGGGGAGAATGTTCACGCGCATTTCTCCATCTCGCTCAATCTCGTGACTCAATGCAATTACGTGTCGCGAGCTGTATATATATTTTTTACTGTGTTGTTCTATGAATTTATAATTGTGTTTTAATAAAAGATGGTTGTTTTTTAAATTGGTGTGATTTTATTTGAGGAGTATTATTTTAGAGATCCTTAACCCAATGAATGTGTTATGAGGAGTATTAGTATGGTCTGACGATGTGTTGAGTGAAGAAATAACAATTAGCTTTACTTACTTTATTTAACGAAATTTTGTAATTGGAGGTATGTCTAGATGCAGTATTTAAAAAATTGTTTCTAAATGCAAACAATTTATACTTTTTAGAAGAAAAAAAAATGTGACTTCAGAACTCCCGCTTACATAGCTGTGAAATCAGTCTTCTCTTATGGTCATATATTTAAATATCTTCTATTGTTATTTCAATTTTGATTCCGATAAAGATCCGATCTATATAAACCTATGCATTGACTAGAAACTCAGAGGTGAAAAATAATAAAGTACTAAATTTTATTTCTAGCTTTCTTTAGCGCATAGATTTAGTACAAACTGAAAATTAGCATTAAATGATTGGCAGCGCTTTCAGGTAAATAGACAGCAATTAGCTATTGCATTACCTGCGTATAAAACTTTAGCTCATAATACTGTATCTGAGAACTAAGCGTTTTAATGCAGTACGTTTAGATGTTGCAGTAACATGTCGATTGCAGTACACTGGATTGTGCATAGTTAAATCTGACATTAAATAAACTAGAAAATGAATTATTTCAAGTTTGAAACAATTTCAGTAATTATCAACATTTTCTTATTGAAAATGTTTTTCCCATGAGAATTAATGGGGGTTGTTTATTAATACGATTCCTATCATTTACTTTAGCCAAAACGCTTATTATTTTGTAAAAAAGAAGTAACTTTTTTCAAAAGCTTTAACGTAAAAAATACATCAGCTCGTTTTAAGTACCTGCTTATGGAATCTATACACATATAAGCATTAATACATATTGAAAGTACTCAACAATATTGATATCCATTTAACTTTTTATGTATTTCATTTTATTATATACACTTTTATGTATTTTCATTTTATTATATAAACTTAAACTGTAAGAGATATAAAGATTAAATACTCATAAAACTAATTCATTTTAATAACTTAAATTTGTATTATTGTAATAAATGACTTCTAAACCAAAACACAAAACGAAATTCGAATTCTTGTTTATTCCAAACCGCAAATCACAACAAGAATGATTTACATAACTTGTTCTGAAATACAGCGTTCAGTTATTCTTCTTATGCACAGAGAGTTGAGTTGTTACAAAGTGTAACAACTCAAGTCTAATGTGAATATCTCATACATAAGCAATAACTGTTTAAAGTCACAATTGAATTATCTTTTACATTCGACCATCCTGATTATGGGACGACCTCGTCCCTCTAATAGAGTTTATAGTTCTTCAAGTGGTGCGGTACTCTTCTAACTCTTGTTGGTCGAGTGTTCTGTATGCTTGAATTTTCATCGTGATCGTCACTGCAATGACTGGTAGTTGGATCATCATTGTCACCATCAGATAAACCTTCATCTTCAGTGATAAGATGAAATAGTTTCAACTGAGAAGCATGAGCGGTAGTTGTATAATTAGGTTGTCTTTTTCTCCCTTGTCCAACTGTGCGTAGATCAGTGACTTGATAAGTATCCGATGGTAATACCTTGATGACGGTTAAAGGGCCTCTGTATTTAGCTTGAGTTTTAGAATTAGGTAATAAAGTTTGTTCAGGCAGTCGTCTTACAACCACAACATCACCTATATTGTAATTTTGTGCTCTACATCGATGTTTATCATAACTTTTTTTTATGTTTTCTTGCGCAACCCTAATCTTTTCTTGGGCACCTCTTTGCAATATGGTTGGCTCTACGTACTCATTGGACGTTGGAAGCAGATCTTGAGGAAAATATCCCAAATTTACTGGTGTGTATCCATACAAAAGTTCAAAAGGAGGTTTTCCTGCCGACTTACTCGGGGACCAGTTGATGCATCGTTGTACTTCTGGCAATATCTTATCCCAATCTTTGTGAGATTCTGTTAGAACACTAGATGATATCATCGGAATGAGTATTCGATTAATTCGTTCGACTTGTCCATTAGCCTGAGGTCTTTGACTGGAATTTAATGTATGCTTAATCCTAAACTGTTTGCAATAGTCTTCAAATAAAGATGATGAAAAACAACTTCCCATGTCTGTAATGATACGCTTTGGGCAACCAAAATCATTTGTAAATTCGTCTAGGTACTTTAAAACGCTTTTAGTTGAACAACTAGGACTTGGGCGAAGATGTACAAATTTAGTCATATTGTCAACAAAAACTAACAGTTCCTTATTCTTAGTCGTACTTGTTACAAAAGGACCAAGAAAATCCATGTGAATAATTTCAAATGGTCGACTTCCAGGTGATATAGAATTCAATTTGCCTTCGCTTTTTCCTCCTGGTACTTTTGAATATGCACATACAACACATTGTCTAGTATGTTGCTTAATGTAGCTTGTCATACGTGGAAACCAAAATTATTTACGTATCATTTGAATTACCTTTTCCATTCCAAAATGGCCAGCGAAGTCGTGGAACCGAACTGCAAGGTATTTTTTCATTGATTTAGGCATTACAAACAGTGTTTGCGTATTTTGCAAATCACCAGATTCATGATGAATGCGATAAAGTATTCCATTAATGAAATCAAAGCTTTCATCCAGCTGCTTTTCTTCTCGTGTTCTTACTTTCTGTGGCTTTTTTTGAAGAAGATATAATATTTTGTAGATCTTTATCTTGAGCTTGTATAAGGGCTACCCGGTCTTCTTCAGTACAGATGCAAAATACTTTAGGGTGTCTAGTTAGTTCTACGGGACTAGTAACTTCTACTTCATTTAATGGTGTATATGATCTTTCTTCAATTGGTGATCGACTAAGAGCATCTATGTGAGCCATTTTTGCCCCATATCTATGTTTAACTTCATAATCAAATTTGCTTAATAGTTCAGTCCATCTTGAGGCATGACTTTTAATGTTTTTTTTGTGTGTTTGCAAATATGTTATGGATGAACAATCAGTGACCAACGTGAAATGTAAACCTAATAAGAGAGGCCTAAGCCTAGTCATCGACCAGACAGCAGAAATTAGTTCCGAACGGCTTGAATGATACTTTTCTTCTTGAGTGGTTTGACGACTTACGCAATAAACTAACTGAAATGTATTATTATATTTATTTCGTTGTAACAGCTTACTTGCTAATACTACTGAACTAGCATCGGTGTGTAGTTCTGTCTCATCATTTGGGTCAAATAATTTTAATGCTGTTCTTGATATTAACTTAAAACGTAAGTTTTCAAATGCTTCATTTTGATCTACAGTCCATATAAATAAGGAATTTTTGTTTAGTTATCTTGTGAGGGGTTCAGCTACAGAAGCGTATAGTTTTATAAAACGTCGAAAAAAACTAATTAAACCAAGAAAACGTCGTAATTCATCCTTCGTCTTAGGAATCGGATACTCAGCTATTGCAGCAAGTTTTCTTGGACCTGGTCGTACTCCGTCTTTATCGATTACAAAACCCAGATATTCAATTTCTAGCATTCCAAATTCGCATTTAGACAATTTCAGTGTCACTCCAGCATTTAGCAATTACTCAAGCACTTGTCTCAGCTTCGCTATCATATCATCAAAATCAGTCGAACCAAACAATATGTCGTCCACAAAACATGAGACACCGCTCCATAGCAAATCTCCTAGAGCCAAAGACATGGCTCGTTGAAATACAAGAGGACCATTCGACAAACCAAAAAATAAACGTGCCTGCTCATAATGTCCATCAGGTGTGGTAAATGCTGCTTTTCGTGAGGATTCTTCATTCATAGGTATCTGGTTGAATCCTTGGCATGCATCAAGAATGCATAACAAACTGAAACCTGAAAGTCTCTCAAGTAAATCAACAATGCATGGAAGCGAAAATTTATCCTTAATTGTCTGAGAATTCAAATGTCTGTAATCAATCACCACTCTCTTATCGTCTGTTTTTTTAGATGCCAGCAAAACTGGGCTACTGTATTCTGAATTGCTGTCCCGAATGACACCTTGTCCTTTCAATTCTTGAACTATCTGTCTTAAAATTTCCTTTCATAGTTGGATACGCGATATGGTGAACGTAATACAGGTTTACTACCTGGAATCTCAGTTATATGCATTGTTGTGTTTTTAATGCATCCTAGTTCCTCTGCTTTTAGAGCGAAGCACAGTATAAATTCGTTTAATAACTTGCATAAAATGTTTTTTTGTTCTTCAGTAATGGATGGACCAAATTTAATAGACGTTAAATCGATAGGTTTCCTCAAAATTTCTTTTGTTATGAAAACAGTAGGATTGGAAGTAATTTTTTCTTCCATTACAATGGTACTTTTATTTTCAGGTACCCAATTTCCTCTAAAAATTGCACGATTTTTCTTCAATAGTAAATGTAAATTGCTTGGATTCGCAACAGGCACTTGTGTTTTGCCATCATATACAGTTAAAGTAACACTATTAGACAAATTTTCTTGAGTGCTGTTGGATACATATCCATCACGTTTTCTAGCATCACTAAAAACAGTACCCATTGAACTGTGCGTGGCTCAATCACAAATTCGTTAAGAGTCCTTAATACTACTCTATCAGGTATTTCATCCATTTGAAAATCATGTAAAAATCTCAGCTCATCAATATGAACTAATCTGGATCTCCCTTGATTTCGAATCATAACAACATTGGGAGAATCAATAATGTCATTGCCTATAAGAACGTCAGTACCTTCAAAAGTGTCATCACTTACAACATAAAATATCACTTCACGTAGTTTTACTTTGTCTATAATTACATTAACAATAATGATTCCAAGTGATTCTTTCACACCTCCAAAACATCTAATTGGAACAGTAACTTTTCTGTTTATGTTTTTATTTAATCGTTGAGTAAAACTATATTTCAGCATAGATATATCAGCTGCGGTATCCATAAGAGCACTTGTATTTATTCCTTCAATGTAGATATTCTTTGTTGTATTATCAAGGCTACTGATAGCCGAAGTTGTGTTGACTGATGGAGAAGGTATTTTATTTGGACACTCTTTTGCCCCATGACCCTCCTTCTTACATGCAGTGCAAAATTTTGGTCGCTTGGGATGTGCACAATCACGAGTAAAATGTCCCTTTTCGAAGCAATTATAGCAGATAGTTGGACTGCTTTTATATCGATTTTGATCGATTTGTTTACTTATGGCACATTTTTCTTCTTTTGGGAACTTAATGCTATTGAATTTACCACTAAAATGGCCACTTTTCTTGAAATTATTCTTTAGTTCAATAAATTCATCAACCTTTTCAGCAAGCATGTATGGGGAAACTATTTGTGCCCATTGATCCAAATAATGTTCACGAATTTCTTGAGGTGTGCGAGATTTCATTTGATCTGTTATAATTAACTCTTTCAAACTCGCAAAACTGTTTATTTCAAGCCCTGCAATCCATCCATTAAAAAAAATTCGAGCTCATGATAATATTCTTTCCAAGTCATCACAGGTAATTTCATGCGAATAAATAATTATCTAAATTTTTCAGCATTTAATTTGTAACGCTTAAGTAAAAGTGACTTCACATACTAATATTTTTCAGACTGTTCTTCTGGTTCTCTCATAATCATTTGCACAATTTCAGTTGGTAGCTGGTTAACTAAGCATGCCATCCACAACGTATTTGGCATTTGTACTCGTTTCATGACCCTCTCGAAATGAACTAAATAAAGGCCGATGTCTTCACTATTAGTGCAAAATTTTCTTAATTGTGATTGCCAATCAACTTTTGGCGCCGATGGTAATAATTCTGAGCCAACTAAATCTGAAGCTTTAGCAGCAAACTCTTAACTTTTTAAGGTCTAAAGCATGCTTTCTTTCTGCTTCTTCCCTCTTTTTTTTTTTTTTTTTTTTTTTGTCGTTCAGCTTCTTCCTGTTTCTCTTGTCTCTCGGCTTCTTCCCTCTTTTCTTGTCGCTCAGCTTCTTCCTGTTTTTCTTGCCGTTCGGCTTCTTCCCGTTTGGCTTGCCGAACTTGTTCAGCTTCTTCAACTAAAATATCAACCATTCCTCTTACCATTTCTTCATCATAGTTCGTACTATTTAATATTAACTTTCTCAAATCTGGAATTTTCAAATCACGGGATGTAACATCTTCGGATAATTCTTCGGCTACAAAACGTAATTGTTCCTTACGAAGTCGCGTTAAAAATGACATTTTTACTTTAAACAGAATTAAAAATTAAAATGACATGTTTATCCCACTTCTGAATTGTAATAAATGACTTCTAAACGTAAACACAAAACGAAATTCGAATTCTTTTTTATTCCGAACCGCAAATCACAACAAGAACGGTTTACATAACCTGTTCTGAAATACAGCGTTAAGTTATTCTTCTTATGCACAGAGAGTTGAGTTGTTACAAAGTGTAACAACTCAAGTCTAATGTGAATATCTCATACATAAGCAATAACTGTTTAAAGTCACAATTGAATTATCTTTTACATTATGCACATCAAAATTATAATTTTTATAAATGTCTTCTGTGTGGGAAAATTATAAACGTGTTCCTTTATATTAAATACATTTTTAAAATAAATTTCTCATACTTTATTTATTATTTTCAACACTCGTCTGAAACGTGATAAGGGCCATCAGCATTTTCCTCCCGAAGTTTCGCTTTGTTATCAGAGATAAGGAGTATCACTCTCACTCTCATAGTGATTGATTATCGATTGGGGCATATTGTAAAATCGGCAAATCTTATATGCAAAGATACAAGCTGTAATGCGGTAACAAACAAATCATTAAGTGCGGCAAAAGACACTTAATTAGCTAGAGTAAATGCAAATGAGTACAAATTCCACACAACTTAAAAAGGTTTAAAAATTATAATAGTAAATTCAACAATCTTTTGGTAGTTAGTTAAGATCAAATTTATCTTATCATAATTCTAAAAGCAATATCCATGTTTATGAGCTATATCACGTTTAATAGGCAAGTGATTTAAATGATAATCGCCAAATCAAAGAATAGCTGGAAAAGGCAATATAATTATGCTTATAATTGATTAAAGCAGCAGAATGTGGGAGCCATTTACTTCCAGTATTTCGAAAATGTCATCATAACACTGATGAGTCCTATAGCTTTTGTTGCAACTTTGAGATACTGAATATTTTGCCATTTTACAATTGAAGAGTTCAAATATCTCCTAAATGCAATTTTAAACACCAGTGCCTGAAGTTTGCTTGTTTGCTGTGCAGAACCACATCTATCATTATTTTCATATTGCAATAAAAAATAAATAAATACAATAAAGAAGTACGAATTATTTTGTTTTGTATTCTGTTCATTTTTCATATTTCTGATGTTTATCTTCCCTATACTGAAAAAGATTTTTTCTTTTTGTTTAGGATCCTCTTACCGAGGTTGGAATCGTAAAAATTTTATATCTTGCAATAAAAGATTTGTGAAAAGCATTAACTATTTTTAATCTCGCTAAGAGTGAGCTCACTTCTATTTTATTTCTAATATCAAACCATCTCATTTCAATTTATGAATCGAATGAATCCTTCCTACGCTTTTTAACGCTAAATGTTAGTGTCTAAAAGAAAACTAACAATCAGAACTTCAAAAAGAAAGAAAAAAAGAAAGCAAAAAACCCCGCATCAACACTTTTTAAAACAACAGATAAATAACTTCTTAGAAATTTTACTTTTATGTAGAGGTGAAGCTTAGAAATTTCAAATTTAGAGATAAATAAAATCTAACATTAAGATAAAGTTTTTGATAACAGAAATAAATATTACCTATATTATTAATTAAGTAGGTATCACATTTTAAACATAAAATACCAATAACAATCGCTGAATAATTTTCAGCAATATTGAAACTGAATTATTTAAAATGACTTTTAAGCAAGTTTTGTTTGAAATATTTGATATAGTACTTCTATTGCATACCTGAAATTATTTCTTTACACTGCAACTAATATTATTTTTAAGAAAAAATGTTATACTGCTTATTAATATTCCAATTCCTTGAAAAAAGTTATTAGCATAAATAAATAAAAAATATACATCACAATTGTGCAAACTTTATTAAATCTGCGCGAAAAAATGTATTTCTTTTTTGAAATTCTTACCATTTGTTTGATTTTCTTGCTAATAGCTTTTCACGTACCTTTGCAATTTGACAGAATTGAAGTTTCTGTAGCACTGAACAAGTGCATTGGCTTTTTTCTGCATTTTTTTTTCTAAAATAAATTTTATTTTCCAGGAAACACAACGAGAAATGAGATTATTACTTTATTTAAGATATTTATCGTTATTTATTTAGCCATCAGTTCCTCAAAAAATAGACGAAATTTTGAATTGTCTGAAATTCATGATGTTCTCAATTCTTCAGTGTAACTTATCAGTGGTAAAGTCTATTTTGTTAGAAATTTGCTCATAATGAATAAAGAAAATTTTCAAAACTTTCCACACTTTTGTAAAATTATTGTCCTCAAATTAAAGGATAAAAAATCCTAATTCAGTCGTTTCTGCCCATTTGGAAGCGAATTAGATATGTAGAAAAACACGCCAAAAATGCTTGGAAGCTTCAACATAATTGGCTCACCATTTGGCGTGGGTCTGCAATTTTGAGTTTTCTTTTTCAAATTTTCCTTTCCGCGTTTTCTTTTCTTATTTATAAATACGTATGCATATGCAGATAAAAAAAGATTTCAAAAACAATTTTCAGTCTTAAAGATTTAGATAAAGACTGAATGACCAAATACAGATTTAAACATTGGAGATTCCTCCGAGTCGTATGAGTGATTTTTAAAACTGCTCACTTCTGTACATTTCGGATTTCAGAAAACAAAAACGGTTTCAACCTTCTCGTGTCATTTTGTTAATATATCCTCTCACCCTTCGTTTTATTCTAAGACGCTTAAAATTTCTTCTTATTTTAAGCTTTTGCTTTGAGAGGAAGTGGGTCGGCGTCCAGAGTCGAAGTAAATGGAAACCTGAGAAAACAATCCCGCTTAGTGAATTGGAGGGCAGTTAAGAGCTTGACGGCAACAAAGGCAGACGGCGCCTTTAATCTGGTTTTCACTGCGGAGCGCATCTGAAAGGAAACGAGACTCCTGATTGGATCGCATTGTTTGCCCAATGACCGTTGCAGGTCATTGTCTGGGATTAGTTCTCGAAAGGGTTCTTGCAGAAGACCGTAGTATCAAAAACTCGATTTCAGAAAACGGAAAATTTTACTGCTATTTTTTCTTTCTTTCTTTCTCTCTTTTTTTCGTTTGTACGGTTTTATTATTTTCAGTAGTCTGATGTAATGAACCTGAATTAAGATGCAATGTTAGTCCGAAACTTTTAAGCAAATTTTTGTACTTTTATTGGTTTGAAAGGGAAGGTTAAAAATCAGAATCTGTTTATATGAAAATTTCGTTGATTCAGTCCATAAATTTAGTCGAAACAATCTTCGATCTGATTTATTTATCTTATCAAACTGGCAAAAATATTCCAATATTTTTGTTTGAAATTTGATACATATAGATAAAGATTCATATTTCAGTTTTATATAAGAAAAATATTTCAGCTCCTGAAATTATTTTAACGGCATTTCTCGTCACGTATCAGAAATATGTTTAAAAGAATACCATTTATTTCGTATAAAATAGGAAGTTTAATTGGTCAAAAATAGAATGAAAATGTTATTGAGTTCCACAAAATTTATAAACTAAGTTTGTTAAACCCATACAAATTAATTAAATTCATAAAATGTAATAAATATTTTTTAGTAATTAATTGTTTGCAATTCTAATACACTTCTGCTTTCTTTTAAACATGGATAAATGATAATCTGATCTCCATAATGGATGCTTAAATTTCTATTTTCAAAAGTTAGGCGACTCTTCAAAGAGATGGGGGATGATACACCATAATGATGTCATGGGCTTTTTAATAAATAGATGACCACAATTTATATCATTTTTAAATGTCCAATCCTGTTTATTCAATTAAATAAATATTGAAAAACGGAAGAGAAAGCTCGGTTTTCCTCGCCTTGTTGTATGGATTATGACATGGCAGTAAAAAAAGCGCGATTGAACATAGTTTATTATGTTCATCTATTGTAGAAGAAAATTAACAGGGACTTTAGAAAGATTAAAATGAAATCTGCCATGCATATTTCCATGTATCATGTCAGAACAGAATTTCTTGAACGGCCAAGCACCACGTGCTCGTGCAAGTTAAATTATATTTTTATACATTTTCATTCTTTCATTGAATGAGTCACTTTAGTATTGAGTATATATATATATATATATATATA